>APFE030454665.1:0-44347 GCA_000404065.3 Pinus taeda | reverse complement strand
CCACGAGCAGTCGGGCGGTGGCTATTTGATTCCAAGAATCGAATAGCCACTTCCCGGCCAGCCCCACTGGCCGTTGGGCGGTCGCTATCTGATTCTCGGAATCGAATAGCAACCACTCAACTGCTTGTGGGCGTGGCTGAGTCGTGGTTATCTGATTCTCGAATCAGAGAGCCACCACCCACAGGCAGCTGAGTGGTGGCTATCCGATTCTAAGAATCAGATAACCAACACTCGGTTGCCCGTGGGTGGTGCCTCTTCGATTATGAGAATCAGATAACCACCACTCGGCCACCCGCACAGGCTGTTGAGTGGTGGCTATCTAATTTCGAGAATCGGATAGCCACCACCCAATTGCCTGTGGGGGTGGCTGGGAAGTGGCTATTCGATTCTCAACAATCAAATAGCTCACCGCGCGCGGGCGTCGTGGGGGCGGTGGCCGATGAATGTACTTTTTAAATAAATACATTGTGGTTTAATATGTTTATTATATTTAAAAAAAAACAAGATTTATTTTTTATTTAAAAAAACAATTTTATTGGCCACGCCCCCACGAGCGGCCGGGCGGTAGCTATTTGATTATGAGAATCGAATAGCCACTTCCTGGCCACCCCCACGAGCAGTTGGGCAGTGGCTATTTGATTCACAGAATTGGATAGCCACCACTCAGCGGCCTATGTTGGTGGTTATCTGATTTTCAGAATTGAATAGCCACCACCCACGGGCGGCCAAACGGTGGCTATCTAATTCTGATAATCAGATAACCACCACCTAGCCACCCCCACAAGTGGCTGAGTGGTGGGGCTATCCAAGTTCCGAGAATCGATAGCCACCGCTAAGACCGCCAGTGGGGGTGCCTAGGAAGTGGCTATTCGATTCTCAAAATCGAATAGCCACTACCCGCCTACTCGTGGGGGCGGTAGCCGATAAAATTGTTTTTTTAAACAAAAAATAAATTCTGTTAAATATGTTTATTGTATTTAAAAAAACAAAATTTACTTTTTATTTAAAAAAAATAAAAAATTATCAGCCACAGCCCCCACGAGTGGCCGAGCGGTGGCTATTTGATTCTTAGAATCAAATAGCCACTTCCTGGCTGCCCCCACGGGCAGTTATGCAGTGGATATCCGATTCTCAGAATCGGATAGCCACCCACTCCAGTCAATCTGCTGGGGGGGGGGGGGCCCGCGGGTGTGGTGGTTATCTGATTCTCGAATCGGAATAGCACTGTGCGTCCAAGCAGTGGCTATCCCTGATTCTGAAATCAGATAACCCACTAACCCGCCACCACCACAAAGCGGCTGAGTGGTGGACTATCTGATTCCGAGTCGGATAGCCACCACTCATCCACTTGTGGTGGTGGCCGGGTGGTGGTTATCTAATTCTCAGAATCGGATAGCTACCGCTTGGTCGCCCATCGGTGGTGGCTATCCGATTCTGAGAATCAGATCACCCATCCATCCCCACAAGCGGCTCAGTGGTGGCTCCCTGATTCCGAGAATCGAATAACCGCCACCGAACCACCCGTGGGGGTGGTCAGGAAGTGGCTATTCGATTCTCAGAATCAAATAGCCCCAGCCTGACCGCTTGTGGGAGCGGTGGCCGATAAAATTATTTTTTTAAATAAAAAATAAAATTTGTTTTTATAATCAATAATACATGTGTTAAACAAAATTTATTTTTTATTTCAAAAAAAAAAATGGTATCGGGCCTCCCGACCCTACAAGAGGTCGGAGAGGCGCGGCTATTTAGATTCCCGAGAATAAAATAGCCACTGGCTTCCCGGCAGCCCCCAGGCAGTTGGGTGGTTAGCTATCGCGATTCTCGGGAATCAAAGATAGACTACCACTCAAGCTGCTGTGGGGGTGGGTGGGGTGGTGGTTATACATGAATTCTTGGAATCAAATAGCTCACCCTGACCGCTCGTCGGGTATGGTGGCCAATAAAAAATTATCTTATTTTAAATTAGAAAATAAATTTGTCTAATATGTTTATTGTATTTAAAAAAAACAATTTGTTTTTTTTTTTATTTAAAAAATATAGTTTTATTGGCCACCGCCCCCATGAGCTGTCAGGCGGTGGCTATTTGATTCCGAGAATCGAATAGCCAGTTCTCGGCCACCCCCACGGAGGGTTGGGCAGTGGCTACCTGATTCTCGGAATCGGATAACCACCACTCAGCCGCCTGTGGGGGTGGCTGGGTGGTGGTTATCTAATTCTCAGAATCGTGTAGCCACTGCTCAGCTGCCCATGGGTGGTGGCTATCTGATTATGAGAATCAGATAACCACCACCCAGCTACCCCAACAGGCCACTGAGTGGTGGCTATCATATTCCGAGAACCGAATAGCCACTGCACAATCGGGAGTGGGGGTGGCTGGGAAGTAGCTATTCAATTCTCGGAATCAAATAGCCAACGCCCGGTCGCTTATTGTGGCAATGGCCGATAAAATTGTTTTTTTTACATTAAAAATATTTTTTGTTAAATATGTTTATTGTATACTAAAAAAACAAAATTTATTTTTTATTTTAAAAAAACAATTTTATCGGTCACCGCCCCCACGAGGGGCTGGGTGGTGGCTATTTGATTCTAACAATAGAATAGCCACTACTCAGCCACTTCCACGGGCGATTGGATGGTGGTTATCCAATTGTATCCAATTGTCGGAATCAGATAGCCACCACTCAACCGCCTGTGGGGGTGGTCGGGTGGTGGTTATTTGATTCTCAAAATTGGATAGCCACCACCTACGAGCGGCCAAGCAGTGGCTATCCGATTCTAAGAACCATATAACCACCACCCGACTACCCCCACAGGTAGCTGAGTGATGGCTATCTGATTCCGAGAATCGGATAGCCACCGCCCAACCGCCTGTGGGGTTGGCCGATAAGTGGCTATTCGATTCTCAGAATAAAATAGTTGTCACTCGGTTGCTTATGGGGGCGGTAGTCAATAATTTGTTTTTTAAATAAAAAATAAATTTTGTTAAATATGTTTATTGTATGTAAAAAAACAAAATTTATTTTTTATTTAAAAAACAATTTTATCGGCCACCGCCCCCACAAGCGGTCGGGCTGGGGCTATTTGATTCTAAGAATTGAATAGCCACTTCCCAACCACACCCATGGGTGGTTCAGTGGCGGTTATTCCATTCTTGGAATCGGAGAGCCACCACTCAGCGCCCTGTGGGGATGGCTGGGCGGTAGTTATCTGATTCTCAGAATTGGATAGCCACCACCCATGGGCGACCAAGCATTATCTATCCAATTCTGAGAATCAGATAACCACCACCCAGCCACCCCCACAGGTGGCTAAGTGGTGGTTATCCGATTCCACTGCCCAACCGCCCTTGGGGGTGGCAGGGTGGTGGCTATTCGGATTCTCGGATCAAATACCACCCCGGCTCATCTTGTGGGAGCGGGTGGTCGATAAAATTATTTTTAATAAAAAATATATTTTGTTAAATATGTTTATTATATTTTTTAAAAACATATTTATATTTTTTTATTTAAAATAAAAACAATTTTATCTCGGCCACGCCCCTACGAGCGGTCGGCGGTGGCTATTTGATTCTGAGAATCGAATAACCACTTTCCGGTCAGTCCCACGGGCGATTGGACGGTGGCTATTTGATTCTCAGAATTAGATAGCCACAACTCAGCCACCTGTGGGGGTGGCCAAGTTGTGGTTATCTGATTCTCAGAATCGGATAGCCACCACTCACTGGCAGCTGAGCGATGGCTATTCGATTCTGAGAATTAGATAACCACCCGGCCACCCCCACAGGCGGCTGAGTGGTTGCTATCCAATTCTGAGAATCAGATAGCTGCCGTCCAACTGGCCGTGGGGGTGGCTGGGAAGTGCCTATTTGATTCTCAAAATCAAATAGCCACCGCCTGGCTACTTGTGGGGGCAGTGGCAGATAAAATTATTTTTTTTAAATAAAAATAAATTTTTGTTAAATATGTTTATTGTATTTAAAAACAAAATTTATTTTTTATTTAAAAAAACAATTTTATCAGCCACCGCCCCCATGAACGGCCGGACGGTGGCTATTTGATTCCGAAAATCGAATAGCCACTTCCCGTCCACCCCCACGGGCAATTGGGCAGTGGCTATCCGATTCTCGGAATCGGATAACCACCACTCAGCCACCTGTGGGGGTGGCCGAGTGGTGGTTATCTGATTCTCAGAATCGGATAGCAACCCTATCCAATTATGAGAATCAGATATCCACCTTAGGGTGGTCAAGGGCTGGTTATCCGATTTCGAGAATCGAATAGCCACCGTTTAACCACTGGCAGGGGTGGCTATCTGATTCTCGAAATCGAATAGCCATGACCTGACCGCCCATGGAGGTGGCTATCCGATTCTCAGAATCGAATAGCCATCGCCCAGATGCTCGTGGGGGTGGCTATCCAATTTTCGAAACTAAATAGCCATCGCCCAATTTCCCATTGGGGTGGCTATCCGATTCTCAGAATCGGATAGCCACCACCCAGCCAGTCGTGGTGGCCGGGCGGTGGCTATCTAATTCTTAGAATCTGATGGTCATCAGTCGGTCGCCCTTGTGGGTGGTTGGGCGGTGGCTATCTGATTCTAAGAATAGGATAGCCACCCACACGAGCAGTCGAGCGGTGGTTATCCGATTCCAAGAATTGGATAGCCACTCCCTAACCACCCATGGGTATCACGCCCTTACTTCTGTTGTAGTCTTTCAACTGCTTATAGTGAGGTGTGGCACCACTGAAAACTTTCTTTTCACCAATACTTATGTTCATGGACTATGCCTTAACATTTGATACTTAGTTTATTTTTCTTCACCAAGTATTATTATTATTCCCTTATACCAATGAACACCCATACACATTCATTATCCACAGCAATTATACATAAAGAACATAATTACAACAATATAAAGGGAGGGGCAACTCCCTGAACAATGAGTCTGCCCAATTTCAATATATTATGTAATTTTACAATTTTACAAGTATACTCAGGAAACCCCAAGTTTCATACTTAGCCAAATTTCCACCCGGTAGCACCTTCGTGTAGCCTCACCATTTCAACACATGAGTTGCCTTGCCCGAGTTAGGCGGGCGCACCCTCACAATGACCGCCAACCAAAACTCCACAATCGAACTTCGTGTCACCCAGCGGGCGGGCACCTTCATGCATTTTCCACCTGCACTTATGACCGTCGGGTGGGCTCCTACACGCACCCTCCACCCAAGTCCCCAACCAGCGGGTGGGCGCTCTCACACACCTTCACCCAAGACTTCAACCAGCGGTTGGGCAGGCGCCTTCGTGTGACCCACGACCCGCTTTTACCTCCGAACGGTGGGCGGGCGCCTTCGTACGAACCACGAACCATGCTATAACTGTCACAAAGACTCGTGCCAATCCTCCTGTAGAGCTGCCCGATGAGCAGGCGCATCACCTGTGCCTTGCTGCGGCCTTCTCCACCCTTCTAACTTCTCTTCGATGCTCGAATGACTTTGTTCGAATGCTTGTTGATGGATGCCTTTCACTCCACTTACGCTCTCCATATATACGGGCAGTTGGGCGAGTCATGCTGCCTAGCCGACTCATCCAACATGTTCAGCTAATGCCCTCATTTCTGCCAATTCATTTTCCTTCGTTTATCAGCCCGCCCATTGCATGGTACTGCCAACCCAACCTTCGCCTGAAATGAAAATCTCATGAGGTCGACCCGTGGGTGATACCAATTCATCCCCACGGTATAAGTTCGCCTTCGCCAAAACTCCCACGTGCATTATGTACATGCTCGCTTGCACGCCTTGGCCAAGACTCGTTTGTTTCGCATCGCATGACCGCAATTCCTTACATCCTCCTCCACCTAAATTCATTGTCGTCCTCAACAATATGTCCTCCTGATAACCATCGTGCCACGAAGATCATCATCTCCAACTCTCCCATCCTCAGTCCATGATATCAATCAGTCCATATACTGCAACATCCCTACAACATATGTAAAAACAACTATCTTCACCATGTGTCATCCCATCCTATGAACTGCCATCAGATACTCCAACATAATGCCAACATCTCTCTGGTACACTGTTAGCCCTCATGACTCGAGCTAGGCGGGTGATCAGTCCAACTATCACGCTCAAATCGTAAGAATGTTCTTCCTTATGCCTACACTAGTCTTTTTCAGATTCTGCCACATCTTGGACTCACCAAGAATCTCCCCCATGCTCAGGTCCATGGATAATCCATCCCATCTGCAACATGTCATGATGCTAATGCCAAACCATTCCTGCACCATCTGTCATACTTGCTGAAACTGCTTTAAGGACTCACTGCCATGAGCAGCTCAACAATGAGCCCCATCTTCTATATCATCTAAGAAGATGTAGAGGGAGTAGATCCTGAAGGCTCACCCTCACTAATAATCTCAATCTATCTATTAGGATTCTCTATCTCCATCCTCTGTAGATATGCAACCCAATCCTCCTCATGGACATTCAGTCTCACATAAACCTCCTAGTCATCATTATCCTCAACCTCCTCTAGACTTCTTGAAAAATCGAAGATACTATCGGATAGTGTCCTGATAACCAATGATTGCTCGGTAAGATTTGCCTCAATAGTAGACAATCGCTTACACATGTCTTCCATGCACTTCTCATCCTCCATCTGCATCACTACTAGTTTACAATCAGGTCTGGTCACACCAATGGTTCAAACACTAATGGGTACATCTTCCCTTCCATCATAAATGTACAGCTTCTTCAAATGTGGAACAATCATAGCATCATATTGTTTCAATAATTCCATCCCCAGTACAGCTTTATAGTCATCAGTTCACACTATCGTGAAGTTGACTTTCCCGGTCCCCTCACCTAGTGTTGTGTCCACTCTTTCAGCTACACCAAGTATAGAATCAGGAGGAGAATTCATTGTCTTCATTTGTCCCTTCACTGCTACAAATTTTAGCCTAATCCTTCTTGGAGTATCTTCACTCATGAAGTTGTGAGTAGCTCCACTATCCACCATAGTGAGTACATCAACACTCCCAATCTTCATCTGAACATACTCCAAGCTATTTCTCTCAGGATCTCTCCGAGAGACCACCTCTATAGCAGCAGCAGCTCCAAGAATCTACATCATCCCCACATAAGCTTCTTTACTCTTTGTATTAGACTGTGCAATAGCAGCGACTTTCGGTCTTGAAGGACAATTCTTCACTGTATGTGGTTGAGTACATATCCAACACTTCAAAGGCTTCTTCATTTTTGTTTTATCATCTGATTTCGAAGCACCATCCTTCTTCTTCTCTTTCGGCTTATCGAATTTCTTCTTCTTCTCATCAAAATTTTCGTCATAATGCTCCACTAATCAATCCACATCAGCAAAAGCTTCCTCAAGTGTCTTAATCTTCTGCCTCTTCACTTCATTTCATGCCCAAGGCTTCAACCTAATAATGAAGTTGAACACCTTGTCCCTCTCCGCCATGTCAGGAAATTCCATAACTGCACTTTCAAACTCCCGCTGATATGTCTGTACATTCCTTGTCTGCTTAATAAACTTAATCTTCATCCTTGCTTCCCATGTTTCATCCTGAGCACTGAAGTGGGTCTGCAAAGCCTTCTTCATGTCATCCCATGAAGTTATGTCATCAGCTTTGCCATTGGAAATCTGATCCATCCTCCTTTGCCAATACATCTTAGCATCCTTTGTTAAGAATTGAGCAGCTACCTTCACCTTTGTCTCATCATTGGATAGACCCAAGCATTCCAAGTATTGCTCCATATTCCAAAGAAAGTTACCAAGAGTCTTCGCATTTCTTGCATGATCATAAGATTCTGGTTCCTTGACTTTCACATGAGGCATTCCTCCACCTAAGTTATTCCTCACAAACTTCTTCAACACCACGATCTCATCTCTGGCTTCATCAAGAGATTTCCACAAGTTCAAGATTTCTGAAAAACCTCAATCCCTTTCTTCTCCAATCTCCTTGACTTCATCTTCAAGTTGGGTACACTTAAGATCGATGTACTCGTGCTGAGTCTGAAGTTCATCGAGTTCTTCCCTCATCTTCGAATTAGCCTCTTGATCTTTCACAACCAAATTCATCTTCGTAGTCTAGTAAGACTCCAATTCCTCCATTCTTTCCAACACCTTTTCAGGGAAAGCATCCATCGCAATACGGCTAGATTCCCAAACATGAGATTCACCTGCCATCTCTGCTAACTACTTCCTCCTTTGTGTTCTAGTACAGACCATTCACCAGCTTCACCAAGTTCCTTACAAAACCGAACTAGCTCTTGTCTCACTTGTATGTGAAACCAACTTCCTTCACCTACAAATATGTGTTTCCACTGTCACGAACAACCCTGCACAAACACCAGCGATCAAGGTATGTATCACCAGCCTGAACCTTCAATATCCGAATCAGTTGTGCTCTGATACCATCTGTCACGAAGTGACAGTGGGATCAGCTTCTTCTACAAATCCCCTTTGCACTTCACCAGCTCTGATACCATCTGTCATGCCCCTACACCTGTGGTAGTCTTTCAACCACTTATAGCAAGGTGTGGCACTACCGAACATTTTATTTTCACCAATACTTATGTTCATGGACTATGCCTTAACATTCAATACTTAGTTTATTTTTTTTTCACTAGGTATTATTATTATTCCTTTATACTAATGAACACCCCTACACATTCATTATCCACAACAATTATACATAAATAACACAATTCCAACAATATAAATGGAGGGGCAACTCCCTGAACAATGAGTCTACCCAATTTCAATATATTACGCAACTTTAAAATTTTACAAGCATACTCAGGAAACCCCAAGTTTCATACTTAGCCAAATTTCCACTCGACAACACCTTTGTACAGCCTCACCATTGCAACACACGAGTTTCCTTGCCCGAGTCGAGTAGGCCCACCCTCACATGGACCGCCACCCAAAACTCCACAACCGAACTTCGTGTCACCCAGCGGGCGGGCGCCTTCATGCACCCTCCACCCGCACATACTACTGTCAGGTGGGCGCCTACACACATCCTCCACCCGAGTCTCCAACCGACAGGCAAGCGCTCTCACGCACCTTCAATCAAGACTTCAACTAGCGGGCAAGCGCCTACACACACCCTCCACCCGCATTTATTTCTAAACGGTGGGTAGGTGGCTTCGTGTGACCCACAGCCTGTGTTTACCTTCGAACGTTGGGTGTGCACCTTCGTGCGACCCGTGACTGATGCTACACCCGTCACCAAGACTCATGCCAATCCTCGTGTAGAGTTGCCCGATGAGCGGACACATCACCTGCGCCTTGTTGCAACCTTCTCCACCCTTTGCACTTCTCTTTGATGCTTGAATGACTCTATTTGAATGCTTCCCGATGGATGCCTTTCGCTTCACTTATGCCCTCCATATATATGGGCATTTGCATGAATTGCGTTTCCCAGTCGACTCGTCCAGCACGTTCAGCCAACACCCTCATTTCTGCCAATTCATTTGCCTTTGTTGGTCGGCCCGCCCATTGCACAGGACTGCCAACCCAACCTTTGCCCGAAATGCAAATCTCATGAGGCTGGTCCGTGGGTGATACCAACTCATCCCCACGTTATAAGTTTGCCTTTTCCAAGTCTCCCACATGCATTATGTACATGCTCTATCGCACGCCTTAGCCAAGATTCGTCCATTTCGCATCGCATGATCGCAGGTCCTTACAATGGGGGTGGATACTTGATTCTGAGAATCAAATAGCCATCGCCCGGCCGCCCGTGGGGGTGTGGCCCTGGGTGGCGGAGCTGCGTGTGGATATAGTTTTTAATGTTTTAATCGTAAATATATGTTTTTTAAAGTTTTAAATGTTTTTTATTTTTAAAAATTGAAAATATATGTTTTTTTTATTTTTAATGGTTTTTTAATCATATATCTATATATATATATATATATATATATATATATATATATATATATATATATATATATATATATATATATATATATATATATATATATTTATTTGTTTATTTTAATAATATATAATATATTATATAATTATTTGTTTATTTTAATTTATAAAGTATTTAGGTTTTATTATATATATATATATATATATATATGTATATCTATTATATATTATATAATATATTTTAATTTGAGTATATTTTGTTTTTTTAGGTTCTGCATCCCCCTTTTCAAAATCGGGTCACTCTTTTGCTATCTCTACGAAACAAGTAACAGTATTAGTTCCCATTTCAATGTTTGCATTGTTTTTCTATAAAAATTATAAGGAATGCCCCCAATGATTATCACTTTTTGAGAATTGTTGTTAATCTTTCAAAATATTTATTCAATATGTGGGAATTTACATTGATAATGAAAATTTAATGGAGGAAGAAATCAAAGAAGCCCTATTTGAAATGTTTTTTCATCACGAAGAACTAGTAGAGACTAATTTCCATAAATTTGAGGTGTATTTTCAAGAAACAATAACCTATCCCTCAGCTGAAAATCAAATTGAGTACAATCTTAATAACGACAGTGTTATTCCATTCCATGTGTGTGATGGAAATGTACAACAACCTTACTAGTATTTTTGTGATCAAGATAGAGATCAAGATAGTCAACAATGTTTTCAATATTCTTCAAATGACCAAGAAAATGATAGGGACAACCATTTAGATATATTTTTAAATCAGACATTTTCTTGGTTTTTGTCTTATGAACAAACTTGTCAAGAAGAGAGTTTTGAAATTACATGCCTAGAGCTAGTTCATGACAATGAGCTAGTTCATGACAATTATGAATTAGAGTTTAGGGAAACAATGAAGAAGAAAATTTTGTCTTAGATTCCTCTGAAAAAAATATGTCATTCAGGTATTTCTACCTTTTGAAGTAACAAATTCGTAATTCTTTTTATAGTCAAAAGGATATTCCTATTGTGAATAATGTGGATGTTGCATTTGAAGAATTTCAAGAATGCGCAAATCTTTTCTCTGATGTGAATGAAAAATTTCTTATTGATGAACCAAATGAAATACGTCTTGACATAGAAAAACCAACCATGAAAGATGACTGATATTCTTTTCTTTTTGGTGATCATCAAGAGAAGGAAATAGTCTATGTTTTTTAAGACCCTTTTTCAAGTATGTTCCAATCATCATGAAACGAGAATTTTGTGTTATTTTTGGAAGTAGTTAGTGGAAATTTTTCAAAATGGGTGAAGCTTGGAGAAGGATTTATTTCTAATTTTGAGATGTCATTTTTTTATTTTTTCTTCTTACTTGGGGATAGTTTAAACATGTTACAGCCAAATGGCCATTTACTTGACTAGTTGCACTGGAAATTTGATATCACTTGACCTCGCAGTTGACTAGTTGGAATAGGGTAGGATGTTGTACATGAATAAGATCACAAGTATGAGCATCCTTTCATTTTGGCATTTTATCTTTTAGTTTTCAGCAGTTCGTATTCAGGTTGTTACCAAAGTTAGAGTGTGGATTCGATTATAGTAGTATTGATTTTTCAGCATTCATGTGAATTTCCAGTTTGGTTTTTAGTTGCAGAAGAAGCGCAGGGTTGCTGGTTGGGAGCCACCTAATGGAATAGGAAATTGGTATATGGGGTTCTTTCTTCCATCATTGATCGATAACATCTCCGTGGAGCCAGTTACTATCACATTAACTTTGTTTTTAAAAGTTTTCAGAAAATGTTGACAATTTCAGTGTCAACATTTTAGTTGTTATAAATAGAAAATCATTGATAGTGGGGCTATCCACATTTTAATGATCCAATAAATTTTTCTAAAGAACTTTGTTGAAAACAAGCTTATCATCATTTTCGATAAAATTGACAGGACGATTGTCAGTGCCAAAAACAAATTTCAACTTTAAATTTTAGAAATTCACTGACCACCTCAACGTTCGTGATGATGTATGCATGCGAGGCATGGATAAGTGTGATGTCAAATTATAGATTTTTTTTCCATGATCTGTATATTTTTTATTGATTAATCATGGTTTAAAATGTGAATTCACCTTGAATTGTAATGATTTCGTTGAACTGTAATGATTTTCCCTCTCCACCAATTAAACTCATTCAACTTTGTAAATTGGTGATTTTGTTTGTAAGTTTGGTTATTTTGTTGTGAAATAGGTAACATCTTGAAAGATTTCATCCAGCTTCTCTGGCAAAGATCTAGTATCAAATCTTGGTGTTTTCATTTCTAACTAAATTCTATGATGGGCGAAGGTGGCAAGGCTAACTAGGCCAAGCCCATAGCACTAGATCCGTTGATGATATATCTTGACATCCAATAACAATTACAGTAGAAAAGGGAGGAGCTAACATTCCCACTATTTAGCAATTTTGAAAGAAAAGGTAATTGACATCTCCATTGTCATCAATTTTCATGAACAGGAGGTGACATCTATGTCGTTAGCTATTTTGAAGGGGAGTGCTGACATCTCCATTATCAACAAATTTTGGCAAGAAAAATGATGACATTCCCACTATTAGTGAATTCTAAAACAACGAGAAGAAAAAAAAGCTGACAATAAGTCTGTCAGCAAAATTTCTAGTTAAAATTTTGTTTTTCCTATACAACATAGAAATTTTGGGCAAGATTTATGTATAAATGAGAGTGAATTTTATGAAACTGAAAGAGATTTTTAATTGATGCATTTAGAGAAACCTCTCTCGGTTTTCTAACAGATATCACGATTTTGGAATTTTCAAGGGATCACTGGACTCTAATTTTCAGGATTTCGTGAGGAAAAAGCTCATGGACATTTGTTGACCTCGATGCCACCACACCAAATTTGACATTCTGATCCTTATCTCTAGCTATGAATACGGAAACAACATGATATTTAGATGTATATAGGATTGGAAAGTTTTATATGCATGTATTTAGGATGTACACTATGATTATTTAGAGTTTGTAATTAAAGCTTTGCTAAAAACCGGTTTTAGTTAGTTTGTCTTTTCTATAAAGACAATTTCTAAAGAAGGGAAAAATTTTGGCTTTTATTGTAAAAACATTACAATTCTAGTGTATTTGAGCAGACCTTAAATATCTTAAAATTTGATAAGGATTTGCAGAAAATTCATGTGTTGTAGTTCCATTTCCGTTATTTCACTATTTATGAAACATCTTCTTCATGTCTAGAAAATTTTAGTATCTAAGTTTGGGATTCATTCATGCTCTTTTATCGTATTTCTAATTCATTAATACTTGTTGTTTCTGTTAGCTGTAACTTTGTTTTCTTTTAAGTCTTCTTCTTCTAAATTTCTCAAATTGTCAAAGGAGTTATTGCTATCCTTGTTTTTGTGTCCTGCTCATTAGATCTATAGCATCATTTGATAAAATTAGACTCCATGGCCAATGGTTTTTTTATATACAGCCCAACCAAATTTCATCCTACAAACTAAATCTACCCATAGAGCTTATAGTGTAAAGCCTACTACTATAGTGACCTAGAGTAGTTGTGTTTTAGGGAGAGATCCCTCTTTGGGTTGAAGGGCCAAATTTCAACCTCAAAGAGGTTCGAGGTTACCTTAGAGGTTTTCCCGCATTCGAGTTTCCTCTAAGAGATAACAATTTCCCAGGTTTTTTTTCAATGAAATAACTTATTTTCATTATTTTTTCATAAGAAAGTTTACATGCATTCTTTTCATGAAAAGATCATTATTTATTTAACATTTTTATGTGTAAGTCTCATGTATGTTTTCTTTCCAATGAAAACAACATTCCTAACTTATCTTTTATTTTCCATAAACTAAGTAAACATTTTCAAAAACCTAGCAAAAATATCCACATATATGCATGCAATCTTTTAATGCACAAGAACTTTGCAACACTTTCCAAGGATATTAACAAAAGCACCTATAGATTTTGTGCAACAAACCATTTTAAGAATATTAGCATAATAGTCATACTTTTTTGTGCACTAGAATAATGAAATTGATCTATTTAAACCACGTCTCCTTAACTAATCATCTTCAACGCAGACCCTTGTAGGTGTGGTTTATACTACCACACTCAAACCAATAGTGTATTACATGGTGCTAATGATCTTTTATGCTCCAACTTAGTTTGAATACATTTGCTAGATTTTCAGCTTTTTGAAGTTAATTTTGTGCTACTTTGAACTTTCAAGCAATTCAGTAGATTCTTAGCACCAATTAAAGTAGGATTTCCTCTTATATTACTTCACCCATTAAGATTGTTCTTCACTAATGCTCAAGAGCTACTCTCTGAATCTAAATGTGCTTGGTCGAGCCTCGATCAACTATCCTATGTAATAGCCTTGCTGAAAATTCCATGTAATGAATGTTAAAAACAATAACCACAAACACTTATTCCAAGTTGAATGTTGGGAAAGACATCCTAATGTGTGCTCATTTGGTTTTTTGTGGCTAAGGAAATTGGCAAAGGCAATGGCTAAGGAGAAAAGGCATTTTTGGCATAATTATTATGAAAATAATAGAAATTAGGAGAAAAGAGAGGTGAAAGGTCACAGGTTGCATGTTAGGAGGAAAATGAAAGAAAATAATGGAAAGTGAAAAAATAGAGACCTCATTCACAAAAAGGCTTCTGAGGATCAGTTGGTAACCTTTTGTAAGTTTAGATTTGGATATCTCAAATTTATTCTCTCCCTCTCATACTCTTGGACACTTAGAGTTTTCTTGGAGCACTTCGGTATTGGAGCAAGAAAGGAAAAGAATGTAATAGGAAGCAAAGATCAAGCAGCGAATGGGAGGAAGAAGGAGCTACAATAGCCTTCATTGTAGGTATCAACTTGCATGTGTATTTTCATTGCTAGATTTGGAAGGCATGGGATTGCATGTGTTTCGTTTCTACCATGGCATGGGTTTTCCTAGGTGTGACAGTATTTTCCGCCTAGCCTTGCCATTTCCTGATAGCTTTGATGAGATGGTTCTCTCATGTGTTTTATGTGTGATGGTTGGATTGAATTTCAAGCTGAGTGGGGTGGATCTCCGAATTGACAAATACATGGTGGTAGTGGTCACTGAACCAGACTGAGGATGCATGAAACCACTGGCCTAGTAACCCCTGAATTGAATTGTGGGTTGCAGTAAATCCATATTGTGTGCCTCAATGGGCCTAGGAATCCTTGTCAATTAATGACAGGATATATGGTAAAGCAAACATGTGGATTTTCTCTCTGTTGAGCCTAGTGATTCTGAGATGGAATGCATGATACAGCCTGGAGATTATGTCTCGATGTAGGGCCTAGGGATCCCTGGATTAGACTCTGGATGCACGGTAAAGCCTGAGACCCTAGGAGGCACTCAAATTCCAGACAATGTAGGAGGAGAACTCCGGTGGCATCCACATTGATTGGTGTTTTTTTGATGTGTTCTATGAGTCCCACATTCATGATTGGAATATGGGATGGGGGTGATTGGCTGAAGAGAGACTTGGCTCATCCAATCTATGGTCAGGTGGAACATGGCAATCCCATCTCCTATTGGTTCATTGCATTGATTAATGAGAAATTCATTCCATTGATTTTCATGTGTAAATGCATTGTTGTATATATGGATTTTGATGGATTCTATGTTTAATGTATTTATGGTAGCAGCTATGTTTGGCTCTCAACATGTTTTTACTTGTATTTTGATGGGATATTGTGTCTATGACCTAATAATGGTTCATGGTGATTCTTAAATATGTAAGAGATCCCTATACTCAAATCTATTATTTACACTTGTAGGTTACATGTGGATGATATGTTTAATGAAATTCCTATCATGGCTAGTAGGGGTCTGGTTAAGGCTTTGATCAACTATTTAGTTTTGCATCATTGTTTCCCTGTACTCTACTTAATTCTCATCTTTCATTCCATTATGGGTAGTGGCCCAAGCTCTCGGCCTAAAAAAGTGGCTCAAATCCTAGATTCAATGGTACATAACTAGAAAGTTTCATCCATAGTCATGGGAATGAAGGCTTATGAGAGGGAATGAGCCTTAAATTGTCTAGAGTAGCAGTGGGACCTAGGGATAGGTTTTTTAAGTGGTTGATTTGTCTCCTGAGGGTTTTGTTGATGGTGTTGGATGGTTGTATGTGATGCTATGTCAATTCCACTTCCTTAAGGTCATCTACGAGGTTGAATTTGATCATAGTAGTCTCTTTTCTGATGTTTACCCCAACTGGCATGGTAACTTGGGTGGATGTGGGAGGAGGGTGTTACAAAGTTGTATCAAAGCATGGTTCAACTCTTGGAGAGAATAGGTTGAATGTGTGTTTGTCATGCATGCATGTTAGTTACATGTGTGTCTCTTACAATTATATACCTGTTGCATTTGCTTGATGATAGATTACAGTTGTAGTATGGTTATCATGGAGAATTTGATGTTGATTTCATGAAGAGTAATTGACATGGGTATGTGACTGACTCTATATGGTTATTTATCACTTACATGTTGATTTTATGTTGCATACTTACATCCTTGTATGTTAGGTTACATTTTGAATATTTTCATTACATGCATCAGTATTGTAGGTTGATTACAAGAACCGATCAATTATATTTGACTACATGCAGTTATGTGTATTTGTAGTTGGTTAGGCATTGTTTATTCATATTGTTGGTTGCATGTAAGAATGTGTACAATGAGGTAATGGTTGTTTTCATGCATGAGGTCATAGCATGCATTGTTGAGAAGGCCTTGTATCGATGACTAGATCCTAGTTAGAGTGATGTTTATGTGTTGATTCATTTATTTTTGCATGTCTATATGTTGTTATGATTATGTTATACATGTATCACGCTGATTTGGTGATTTTGTAGAAAAGGAATCCTCTCGAAACTATACAAAGGTACACCAATTTATTGTGGTTTAGTTTATCTCACATAATATGCATTGCAGGAAGAAAGAGATCAAATAGCTAAAAAGGTGGTACACTATGTAAAATATCCCTATGTGTTAAATGAACAGCGTGGTGTGGGGAATAATTATGATTTGGCTGATACACTGAGGATATTGAAGGAAGAGATAAGGAGTTGTAAGGTAGATAATGACTGATTCATATAAGCACAAGAGCAGAAAGTGAAGGCTAATGATATAATTCTTCATAGTTTGTCGGACTTGCACTGACAAGGGTTGCTTCAGATTATCCATGCACATGAGGATGAGACTAATGGAGCATATGGCAGTAGATCTCCTAGTAGACACAGGTCAGATAGATTTGACACAGTGAGAGATGGCAATTTGTTGGAAACTCCAGAAAGGAGGGGCGATGAGTACATATGTTATTCTAGTTTTGGTCCTGATAGACATCATGACCGTCATCGTTATCATACTTAAGGGAGGAATGATAGAGGGTAATTTCTGGATGAATTCAAGAAATAAAAACCACCTACTTTTGATGGAGATGTGAAAACGCTGGAAGATGCAAAGGCTTGGATACTTGGCATCAATAAATCATTTGAGATGCATGAGTACACAGATAACATGAATGCCCAAATAAATATCCTTATCTTGAAAGGTAACGAAGACATATGGTGGGAATATGTTAAGAGAGTTAGAGACATTAGGATAGATGACTTGAGTTGGTGGGAATTCAAGAGGCACTTTAGGAAGAAGTACTTGTCAAAAAGGTACTACGACATCAAGGCTAAAGAGCTCTATGAGTTAAATATGGGGTCAATGACAAATGAAGAGTATACAACCATGTTTCATGAGATATTTAGGTATGTACCATATCTTACTTAGGAGAAGGATAAAGTTCAGAGATTCGTCAATGGTTTTCCATTAGCATTTAGAGATCATATTAAGTATTAAGAGCCTCAGTCACTTGAGGAAGTCATTGGGAAACTGAAGCATTTCTCTGAGCAAACAAAGCGTAAGAATGCATCTCAACATGGATGGAAAGGAAAAGACAAAGGTAGAGGTAAATTGCAGCCTAAGAGGACAAGGCCTCAACATGAAAATGGGAAAAAAATGTGGCACCTAAAAGAGATTTAATGTAGCTAGACAAATACATGGGCCACAGTGGCAGCAACAACATAGAGGTGAGGGAACTTGTTGGTTAGAGTGTTGGACATGTGGTGAGGAGAACCTTTCGAGAGATTGACTGCAACATCAAGGTGGAAGGCTTAAGATATAGAATGCATAGGAGGTGCATACTGTTGAGGATGTTGGTCAGGGTATTTCACGTATCTATGCAGTAACGAACAATGGGCAAGGAGAACACGAGGCATATATCATTAAGATGGACAGTATGCTTTGTTATCAAGCTATTTCTATTTTTATTAACCCTCGATATAATTATAGCTATGTTAGTCGTAAATTGCTGGATAAGTGTGGGTTGAATAGGGATTTTCATGTAGAGTCTTGGTTAGTGTAGTTGGCTACAAGCACGAAGAAGCGAGCGCATCATTGGGTGAGAGCTTGTGCATTCGAATTGAATGGTATGCCTACAACATCATATTTGAATGTATTATCATTGGGTTCATACAGTGTGTTGTTGGGCATGGATTGGTTGTATCTACATAGAACCAAGGTTGATTGTTATGACAAAGCTATTGAATGTGTTTATGACAATGGAGAACCAAGAGTCTTGCAGGGTAAGAAGAAATTCACATCAGTAAGGATGGTGAAAACTATGCAAGAAAAGCATAGCCATAGGAAAGGGTGCAAGCTATTTTCAGTACACATTTCTAGTGATAAGGGTAAGGAGGTTGAGGATGTAGATGTGTTGAATAGGTATCCAGTGTTGCAGCAATTTTAGGATGTATTGCTTCAGGATATTACATAATTTCCACCACATAGGTAGGTATACTTTTATATTGGGTTAGTGCCGGGGGCAGCTCCGAAATCTAAAGCACCTTACAGGATCAGCACACCTGAGTTGGTTGAGTTGAAATTATAGCTCAAGGAAATGTTGGACACGGGAAACATTAGGCCAAGTGTATCTCCTTGAGGTGCACCAGTCTTATTTTTTCAGGAAGAAAGATGGTACCCTCATGTTATGCATTGATTATAGGTAGTTGAAAAAAGTGACTATCCATAATAGATATCCTTTACTGAGGATTGGTGACTTGTTCGATGAGCTAAAGGGTGAAGTAGTGTTCTCGAAGATTGAATTGAGATCCAGATGTCATCAGGTACGCATCAAAGAGGAGGACATTGACAAGAATACATTTAGGACTAGGTATGGGAATTATGAGTTTGGTGTTGTTTCATTTGGCTTAACTAATGCTCCAACTACATTCATGTGTTTGATGAATAGTGTGTTGCGTCCATATTTGGATAAGTTTGTTATTGTGTTAATTGAAGATATATTGTTATGTTCTAAAAATGAGGAAGAGCATGTCATGCACTTAGCAACAGTGTTGAGATTGTTGACAGAGAATCAATTGTATGCTAAGGTCAACAAATGTGGTTTCCTTCAGACTGAGGTGCACTACTTAGGACATGTTGTATCCAAGGAAGTCATTATAGTACATCCAGAGAAGATAAGGGCCATCACAGAGTGGGTATCTCCTAAGAGTGTGGATTAGGTGAGATCTTTCATCAGTCTGGCAGGCTACTATAGGAGGTTCATTAAGAAATTCTCACAAATTTCTTATCCCATTACATCAGTGTAGAGGAAATGTAAGAAGTTTGAATGGACTGAAGAGTGTCTAGCTTTAAGTAGCTTAAGTAGTTGTTGACACATGCACTAGTGCTACAGCATGTAGATCTAGGCAAAGAGTTTGTAGTATGTACAAATTCTTGCAAGAGAGGACTTGGTGGATTCCTTATGCAATATTGAAAAGTGGTATGCTATGAGTCCCGTAAATTGAACGAGCACAAGAAGAACTACCCGACGCATGATCTTGAGCTAGTAGCGATTATACATGCACTAAAGATGTGAAGGCACTATCTTTCTAGTAGGCAGTTTGTGCTTATGAGTGATCACTTTCAGTTGAGATATTTGTTCGACCAGTCGAATATGAACTGCAGGCAAGATATATTGTTGGAAACGATCAACAAGTTTGACTTCGAGATCAGGTACATAAAGGGTAAAGAGAAGAAAGTGGCAGATAGTCTCAACAGATGGGTACAAGTACATCACTTGGAAGCTATGAGCTCCTACGGGATGGACTTCGAGGATAGGATCTTGCAGGCAGGACAACAGGGTGTCAGGTATATGGATATTATGCACATGTTATAGCAGGGTGATATAAAAGGTATAGGTCATGGTACAGGTATAGGTACATGTGCAAGTACAAGTACATGTAGTTGTATAGGTACATGTGACATTATAGGTACAGGCACAGGTACAGGTACAAGTGCAGGTGTAGGTGCACATGGCATGGACTATTGTCTTACAACAGAGGGATTGGTTAGGTTCCAAGACAAGATATATGTGTCAGATTGTAGCAAGATCAAGAAGGGGAAATTGAGGGAGTTTCATGTGAAACCTTATTCCAGTCACCCGTGTTACCATAAGACATTCACAACAGTGAATATATTTTACTATTGGCTAAATTTGAAGAGGGATGTAATAGAGTTTGTGGTTAGATGTTTCAACTATAAGTGAGTGAAAGCAAAGTGAAAAAATCTAGGTGGATTGTTATAGCCGATTTCTATTACCGAGTGGAAATGGGATGTCATTTCCATGGATTTCATCACATGGTTCCAAAGACAATGAAGCAACATGATTCCATCATGATCATTATGGACAGGTTAACAAAGGTTGGACACTTTGTTCCGGTGAAGTCTACATTCTCAGCAAGTGACGTGGCACAAGTATTCATCCATGACGTGATTAAACTACATGGTGTTGCAAAGAAGATTGTGTCCAACAGGGAGGCAAAGTTCACTTCCATGTTTTGGGAGGAATTGTTTGCAGGTTTGGGCACTGAGTTGGCCTTTAGCACAACTTATCATCCGTAGAAAGATGGAAAGATAGAGAGGGCCAAGAGGATATTGGAGGATATGTTAGGATGCATGTGATGCATTAGCAGAGTAAATAGGAAAAGTATCTTTGTTTGGTTTATTTTTCATAATAAAACGATTATCATGAGTCACTGAGGATGAGTCCTTTTCAAGAATCATTATATGGGTAGAGATGTAGCTCTCCCATTAGTTGGAGTGATACAGTTAGCATGTTATTGATTGCACTAGATATGTTGGCAGACATGGAACATGAAATGCAGTTAATCAAGAAAAATCTCAAGGCAAAATAGGATAGGAAAAATATTTATGCAGATAAGAACATATTTTTCAAGGAGTTCCAGGTTCGGGAACATGTGTACTTTTACATAAAATTGAAGAAGATCTCCTTGCGGATTGGCTCATGTGCCAAGCTAGCAAAACATTTTTGTGGACCATTCAGTATCATTGAGAGGATTGGGCCAATAGCTTATCAGATTACACTTCCTCCAACAATGAAAGTCCACGATGTTTTCCATGTATCTTTGCTTAAGAAGTATGTTAAGGATGTGGATCATGTGATTGACTAGTTTATATTGCAGGTGGACCCAAATGGAGAATTCCATTGAAAACCTTAGTGTATATTGCAGAGAAAGGTGCTCATGCTTTGGAACTAAACAATAAGGCAAGTTAAAGTACAATGGAAGCACTTTGGGCCCGATGTAGCTACATGGGAGATGGCGGATCAGATGTGAGCCATGTATCCTTCCTTGTTTTCAGGTTAATGAAAGCAACCTCGATATGGTGGTTTGGTGATTTCTTATGGTGGTTTCATAGTTTCTTTATGGTGGTCTAGTATTTTCTTATGATGGCTTGGTAGTTGCTTCACGACAATTTAGTATTTTATTTATGCTGGTTTAGTATATGCTTTATGGTGATAGATATATGATTTATGATGGTTGATATATGCTATATGATGTTTTTATATATGCTTTATGATGTTTTGATATACGCTATATAATGTTGGTATATGTTTGATATATGTTTTGGTATATGATTTGACATATGTTTTGGTATATATAAATTTGATGATGTCTCTATATGTACACCCATGTATGGATGTAAATATCGTAACGAGTTGTGTTATAATGCTCCACAATGTGGTATGGGTGTCATGTTATTACAGTTATGTTATTATGCTATCATGTATTCATGTTATCATGATTTTATGATATCATGTGGATGGGCACTCAACAGGATGATCATTGTAAGTACCGTAATGAGTTGTCATATAAAGCTCCATTATGTGGTATGTTGTCATGTTGTCAAGATGTTATTTTCTCTCAAGCAGATCTTTCATTGTAAATAATGGATTGAGCTGCGCTATAAATATCCATGAACAATGTCTATTCCTTCAGCAAGTTGATGAGGTATATGTGTGATTGAACACCAAGGAAGGTGTCCCCCAAGGGGGAGGGTCTTTTAACAACCCTAGTGAAAATTCCATGTAGTAAATGTTAAAAACAATAACCACAGATGACTAGGGCACGTATTCCAAGATGAATGTTGGGTAGGACATCATAGTGTGTGTTCATTTGGTTGTTTATGGATAAGGAAATTGAAAAAGGCGATCGTTAAGGAAAAAAGGCATTTTTGCAACAATTATTTATGAAAATAATGGAAATTAGGAGAAATGGGAGGTGAAATGTCGCATGTTTCATGTGAGGAGGAAAGTGAAGGAAAATAATGGAAAATGAAGAAACTAGAGGCTTCATTCATAAAAATGTTTCTCGGGATCAATTGGTAACCCTTTTCCAGTTTAGCTGTGGAGCTCTCTCATTATTCTCTCTCTCTCTCTATCATACTCTTAGACACTTAGTGTTTTCTTGGAGCGCTTTAGAATTGGAGCACGAAAGGAAAAGAAGGGAAGAGGAAGCATAGATCAAGTACGGAAAGGAAAGATTAAGCAGCTGCAATAAGCTTCTTTGCAGACATCAACTTTCATGTGTATTTTCCTTGCTAGATTTGGCATGCATGGGATTTCATGTGTTTCTTTTGTACCATGGCATGAGCTTTCCTAGGTGTGACAGTATTGTCAACTTTGCCTTTCTATTTCCTGGTAGCTTTGATGAGATGGGTTCTCTCATGCGATTTATGTGGGATGGCCGGATTGGATTCGAAGCTGAGTGGTGTGGATCCCTGCATTGACAAAGACATGGTGGTAGTGGTCCCTTAACCACACTTAGGATGCACAAATACACTAGCCTAGTAACCCCTGAACCAGACTGTGGGTTGCAATAAAGCTAGATTGTGTGCCTCGATGGGCCTAGGAATCCTTGCAGGTGAATGACGAATATAAGGTAAAGCCAAGAAGTGGATCTCCTCTGCGTTGGTCCTAGTTATCCCAGGATGGAATGTGAAGTAAATCCTGGAGAGTATGTCTCGATATAGGGCCTAGTGGTCCCTGGATCAGACTGCGGATGCCTAGTAAACATTGAGAATATAGGAGGCACTGAATTACCTCACATTGTAGGTAGAGAACTCCATTGGCATCCACATTGATTGGTGTTATTTTTATGTGTTCTATGAGTCCCACATTCATGCTTGGAATATGGCACAGGCATGATTGGCTGAAGAGAGACTTGGCTCAACCAATCTATGGTTGGTTGGAACGTGGTAGTCCCATCTCCATTTGGTTCATTGCATTGATTAATGAGAAATTCATTCCATTGATTTTCATGTGTAAATGTACCAATGTATATATGGATTTTGATGGTTGTTATGTTTAACGTATTTTTTTTCCTATTATGTCGGTTATGTGTAAATTTTATGACAGTAGTTATGTTTTCTTCTTAGCATGTTTTTACTTGTATTTGATGGTATATTGTGTCTATGACGTAATAAGTGATAAGGCAGTAGATGACATGAGGGAACAATGGTTCATGGCGATTCTCAAATAAGTAAGAGATCCCTACACTTAAATCTGTTATTTACACCTGTAGGTTACATGTTGATGATATGTTTGATGAAATGCCTATCATTACTGGTAGGGGTTTGATTAAGGCATTGATTAAATATTTACTTTTGCATCATTATTTCTGTATACTTTACTTAATTTCGACCTTTCATTCCATTTTGGGTAGTGGCCTAGGCTCTGGGCCTAAAAAAGTGGCTCAACTCTAAGAATCACTGGCACAAAACTAGCAAGTTTCATCCATAGTCGGTTGCATGCAGGACTATGAGAGAAATTTTAGGTCTTTGGTCGCTCTCTTTCCCATAACATGAGAGCGACTGAGCCTTAAATTGTCTAGAATAGTAGTGAGACCCAGGGACATGTTTTCCGAGTGGCTGACTTGTCTCCTAAGGGATCTGTTGATAGTTTTGGATGGTTGTATGTGATGTTTCGTTGATTTCACTTCCTTAAGGTCACCTAGGAGGTTGAATATGATCATAGTAGCCTCTCATCTCATGTTTACCCCAGTTGGCATGGTAACTTGGGTGGATATGGGACGAGGGTATTACATCTTGATTATTTCCTCCTTTATTTCTTGCTACATTAAGATAATATTGTTGATGAATAGTGCAAAATAATTTCCAATGCTAAATGTTGATAAGTTGAATTGCAGTAAACCTCCTTATTCAACAATGATTTCCATAGAACAAGATAGTTAGTCACACAATGGTTCTTATTCATTCAATGCATGTGGATACTCAAAGCTATGCAAATCGTCTTTTCAAAATCTGAGGAAGAATTCATGTGCTCCCAAAATCTTGATCTATAATCATTTTGATTTTCACAAATATTAAAATGAGTTGTAACTAATCCTTGATAGAGCAGTTAAACAAATAAATAAAATTCTACCCTAGTAATTTCAAGTTAGTAAAATTATTACGTATGGGTATATTACATACTCCTCTCCTTAAAGCGAAGTCTGTCCTCGGTGTTTATCTCTCACTAAAAATTTAATTTTTACTCATGGTATAATAATATAAGCAACCCAAAAGGAGATCTATCCCCTTCAAAATGAAGGATTTTGTTTCTGGGAAATACCAATAAGCAAATACAATAATGTTTTATCAATATTCGTAAGCATTTACAGTTGTGAAGATAAGGAATTTCTACTTCCACCACTTAGATACTTTTCATAGAAATAAAACAAAATGTTTATACCAACTTACGAGTTACTCTTGAAAATCATGCCTACCTTACACAATAATTTTAATTGCAACTGGTTTGATAGCCTCCATGGAAAGCACCCTGTAATATATGATCAACAAATTCAACGTAGTCTCATTAGTCACAATGTTTTGAATCAAATTAAATACTCTTAACTATCAATTATTCATTGAATTTCAAGTAATATTTTCACCACGGTACTTCCAAAATTACTTAGAGAGAACCAATCCTCTAATCATGAAAATGATAAATACCTGCACCATGTGCACACTATCTTAGCTCCCGCTAAAGACATCCACACAATACTTCTAAAAGTACTTAGAGAGCACCTAGCTCTCTAATCATGAAAAAGATCAATAAATACACCAAGTGCATACTTTCTTAGCCCCTGCTAAGACATTCAAAATATTACTAAGACAATAAAGGAACTTACAATTCTAGTAATTCCTTTTTGAGCACTAGGATCCTTTCCTGTCAAGATGTACATAAAATATCTACATAATTACATAGAAAATTCATTTTTAACATAACACATAACTCTTTAGTTAATTTCGTCTACGATGAGAAGTGTAGTAGGCTAAAGAACGATCTTCCCAACCAATGGAAACTAGTTTCCACAACCTGATCGAGTCATTTTCACATCCAAAGAGTTATTTAATAGTGACCATACCAGGTCCAGTCCAGAATTTCACTATCCAACCAACTCAAGAATTCCAATGACCACATAGGGTCTAATATAGGATTCCTCTTGGCAGTGTCCTACCTTATACTCTGACAGGGTCCCATCTATGAGGAATTTTGGGCCTCCTCCAATAAGCTCCAAAATCAATAGATTTTACTCAAGATTTTTTTCCCTCTTCATAATATTCGACAACTCTTTTCCTTTACTGAGATTGTCTATCTCTAGTGAGATGAATTCTGAGCAAGGAACCTCCATCAACCCTTCTCAGTAGGAAATCGCCATCAACCTAATGCCTTCTAGCCTTTCACAACTATCCATAACTATCTGGCAGGTGAAACTCTCTTTTATCACATTTTTTCAACGTAATTTACATAATTGATCGTAAGCACATTATCATCAAAGAAAAGGGAACATTTATGTACCTCATACATTCATACTTGACCTTTAACATACGTCCACAATATGTAGATTGACTTAACATAACCGACATACAGGTGGTATACATTATGATCTTCCAAATAACACAATCATGGATATCATAATACTATACTTTCTCATTTATGTGTGCAATTCACATTATAATGTTTTACCTTCACATGTTTTCTTGTTTCCATTAATCTACCCCTGCTTAATCTGATTAGTAATATTAGTTATAAATATGCATTATTTAAACAAGTATTCTCTTTCACAATCATTTTAGTTTCATGCATACAGTGCTATCATGCGTAAAAATATATGTAAATATTCATTAATGTGTATACGTCAATAATAGTTAGGGTAACAATCCTAACCTTTCCAATTCCCACACTGTATTATTATGAACAGACTAACATATGAAGTAATTACCATAATCAGTTGTTCACAACTTGCAATAAGATTAAATCAAAACCAATTCATGTATTTAATTTTGAGTAGTTAGTCATGCAACACTAACTAATAAATGCTACCAACAATCTTAATGCAACCATGACAAGACTCAATCAACAACTAACTATTACAGTTAAGTACCACTACTCGACTCAATGTTTATCTTTAACATCTAAATGGGTTCTTTCAATGTCATTTTACAACATTCTATCGTCCTCTTCAAGGACATTGCCCACCTTTTACATTCATTTATTTACTATTTTTAAGTAGTGCATTATAACTTTAGTCATGTTAATTAAATGTATCAGCAATATTTCCATATATGAAAAGGTTGGAAGTTGATTTTAACTTTTGTTAGTGAGTGCTCAAGATTGTTCATAAGCGCAACAAAGGTTTTATTTTCTTTTATCCTCATCAAGACTCAAATGTTATGAGCACAATTTTATGGTAGACTTTATTACTTACTACTCTTCAATACGGTTAATCATCCATCATGCATTTCATGTCCAAAGCAGTCTACTGCATATATCATTATGTAGTTTGTTAGAATTATACATGAGAAGATGTCCACTAGTATCATACTACTACTTCTTTTCCGGTTACAAATTCCCAAAAGGTATTAGTGCTACAACCTTTAGCTCTGATACCACGTGTAATCTCCCCAGGTAACCTCGCATAAAAACACACACCGATGTTCTCAAAAGGAAAGTTTAAACATATTAGCCATTAAATACATGTTTCAGTTTCAATAATTCTAACATACAATTAATCTTTTCCCTGCATGTAGATACATGTTTCTATAACACATTGGTTTGTATTTGTGCATGCACTACATAATCATTTTTTCAAAAGTCTAATGCATAACACCATTCTTTCTTGCATACTCACACATTTCTCTTTTCTAAAAATTTAATACAATAATGCATGCAAAATAGTTTCTCTTTTCCTATAATCTAATACGATAATGTATGCAAAGTGATTTCACTTCGAAATCTAATACAATGGTGCATGCAATTAATATTTCATTTTCAAGAATTGACATAGAAATTTATTTCAAGAATTCAAGTATAATGGATACTATTACTATGCACATATTCCTATTAAAAGTCTATAGAAATCATGTTAATATCTCCAATGGAATTAATAATCTAGTTTTCTCTCATAGTTTGCTCACAATTTTATTTATTTTTAATGAAATAACTTATTTCCTTTCTATTTTCACATCGAACTTTATATACATTCCTTTCATTAAAAATATTTTAATTTCTTTAATCTTTTTTATGTACAGGTTTCATGTGTGTTTTCTTTGCAAGAAAAAAACATCCTAACTTATTGTGCATAAACTAAAGAAACATTTTCAAAAACTTACTAAGATATACATTTTGAACGCAGAAGAACTTTCCAAAGAGATTAACCAAATAACCTACACTTTCTATGCAACACATCATTTTACGAACATTAACATAATGGCCATACCTTTTTATGCACCAGAACAATGCAATTGATCTATTTAAACCACGCCACCTTGACTAATAATCTTCAACGCGGACCCTTGCGGGTGTGGTTTCTACTATCACACTTTCGAACCAACAACGTCTTGCATGGCCCTAATGATCTGTCATACTCCAAATTAGTTCGAATGCATTCGCTGGGTTTTCATCTTCTTGAAGTTAATTTTCTGCTACTTTGTGATTTCACCCATTAAGAATGTTGTTTGCTTATGCTGGACAACTAGTCTCTGATTGTAAACGTGGTTGGTCGAGCTCCAATAAACTGCCTTGGCACATAAAGAGGGTATTGTTGACGGATACTACATAGTAATTTCCAATTCTAAAGGTTGATCAGTTGAACTGGAGTAGACCTCCCTATTCAATAACGATTTCCATAGAACGAGATAGTTAGTTACACAACAATTCTGGTTCCTTTAATGCGTGTCGATCCTACAAGCTATGCAAAGGGTCTGGAGAGAGCCGTTAAGCAAATCAATAAAATTCCACCCTAGTAATTTCAATAATAATTTCAAATTAGTAAAATTATTAAGTAGCGGTATGTTATACAAAAACGCGTGGCATATCATTAAAGCTAAGTTAGTTCCACCATTTTACGTTATTAATTAAATTTTTATTTTTTTAGATATAAAAAATAGAATAACTTTTTCATTGCCCATATTTGTATTTACATGTAGCAAAGGCAGATTATATAATCTCTATATTAACGAGGAAAACATTTTAAAATACTAAATTACAATATTTATCTTCATAATTGTTTTATATTTTATTTAAATTTAATATATGTAATAGTGTTTTTATTCCAATTTTATGAATAATATTAATATTTATTTTTAATACTGATTTAACGTTTTGTTTTAATTTTATTGAGAATATGTACTACAGTAAGATTTTATAGAATTTTATGGTTCTATTTTGTAATATAAATTATAATTCGATTATCAAAATATAAAATTAATAATTTTGATTATCATATATATATATAAATTTATGGTTCTATTATGTAATATAAATTAATAATTTAATTGATTTTTATATATATATATATATAGTTAATTGGGATTATCTTGATGGTTAGGTAAAAATGGTTGTTATTTATGCTCAATTTCATGCTATCTAAAACTCAATTCTTGCAACTAAAATATAATGAAAATATTATTATGATTGAAAAAATAAATCTCACATATATACACTTTTTTTTATTTATTATTTTTTTATAATTCTTTATTAATATTTTTTTATAATATCTTAAAATAAACGCAATTGACACATTGACATTGGAAAGCATCTTAATTTATCTCATTAATATTAACCACTTGCAAAAACATTTCTTATTAAATTTGATAAAAATATTATTAAATCATTCATTTTTCTTACTCAATTGAATATGTGTATAATATATATATATATATATATATATATAACCTTAACCAATTATAAATTATTATTATTATATAGTATATGTAAATTTATTATGTTTTTATCTCACAAATCAAGTTAATAATATATTTTTTTTTATATGATGATGGTTATTTTTTATGTAATATTTATATGAGTAATTAAGTCTAGGTTTAATAGAGATATCAATAATTAGAAAAAATGTAGTGTTTGAAATACATTATTATAATTATATATTTATTATCTTGTTATTTGAGAAATCAAATCAATAGTATAAATATAAGTGTTTTTGTGAAAATAAGCTTTAAACTAGTATTGAAGCAATCATAAAAGAGGCAAAATTTTGATAATTAGAATCATATTTAAGCATTCGGGGAGACCACTTGCATAGGTGATAGATTGTGTTCTTTTTCATCACTGTAATGGAAGTCTAAATTACCAATTTTCTTGGTGAGCACTAATACTTTATTCTTTGACTTAATGAGCTACATTTATAGCGAATTTATGCTAGTAGTATCCAATGTTGGGCCTAAATACACTCAACTAAAACTTTATCCATGATGGTTTTGATATACAAGTAGATATCATTGTCTGCATGTATTGAGTATACAGAGAGTGGATGTTCTTGGTATCTAGAATATGCTACCTTATATTCTCTTCTAATTTTTCATGGATTACTTATGCAATTTTTTTTAATAGAATAATTATGTTATATTGAATCAGACTTCATGAAATCCCCTTACTTTCCATACACTCTTTTGAAAAATATAGATTCATAATTTTGAGAGGATAACCATCATTATTGTGGAGTACTTCCATGCATTGCAATAATGTTCATGTGCAAGTATAATCATTCGTGGATGTAAAGAATAATTTAAATTACTTACTTTTAACTACTCTCCTCATCTGCCTAATAAGTGTGCTAACTAACCTTGCCATATACCCATGTCTAGTGAGCATCAAAAAGTCAAAGTTATGATTATCAAAGGTGTCATTGGGATATTAATATGGGGTATTCTATTCATTCACTTATAGTATAGAATTTTACATAAATGTTAAATTAGGTATTATTTTTTAAATTAATTAATCAGAAGGAAAAGGTTGGTAGTAATTTATTTTGGATTTTTTTATGTGGTTCATAGTCCCCAAAGATTAGTAATTGTTATATCCATAAAATAATTGTATTAATAAAATAATTATATTAGGAAATACAAAATAATTGTATTAGGAAAATCTGTGAGAACAAATCATTTCATGTTGCCTCAACCATAGAGCCTCACCGTGAAAGTGTTGAGAGAATTGAACTTGTGACTTCTTGATATCAAAATATATTATTGACAAGGACTCAACCAACTGAGTTAACCGTGGAGGTTATTTTTTTCCTATTTGGTTCACATGTCTCAAAGATGGTGACCACTACATCCACAAAATATTTATACAAGCAAATCCATCTGTAAAGGTCACTTCATGTCGACTAAATCACCCACCCTCAGAAAATTAAACCTATAACCTTTCAATAACAAAATACTTTAACAATAATGTCTTCATTAAGTTAACTAACCTTTAGTACTAGTTCATATAGATATTAATAAAGTTATATATATATATATATTATATAATATATATATTAGTATACATATAAAATAAATTTATTTTATGTTGTCATGAATATTATATAATGGTATATGATGAATTTTTTAAAGCTAGAGGTGAATATTTTCTTTTGCATCGTATTGGGAGGTGAAAGTTTTCATAATCCTAACTAAGAAACTGTAAAAATAATAAAAAAAATATGTTTTAACCATATAAATATTATTTACATTTTAAATTAAGATGTGAATGTGTATAAAATAAAAATTATTTCCAATATAATATAAAAAGATTATATGGCATGATTATTTTTAATTAAGAATAATAATATTCAATTAAAAGATGTAATTAAATCTCTCTTTTTATATATATATATTATATATATATATATATATATATATATAATATATAAATAATAAATAAATAAAATAAAATAATAAATTATAAAAAATTTGCAGGATATAGAGTAAAGAAATAGGGTGTTTTGTTAAGGCACTTTCACGATATTTTTTTTTGGAGAAAAAGTTACAATTTATAAATCTCATGTGAACATATCTATCAATAATAAAAGTTATATCGGTATAACTAATGTGATCCCTAATTTTAATAGTTTAGATATCCCCTCTTAATAGTAATCATCTCAAAATTCACACATAATAAATCATAAAATATAAAAAAGTGATTAGTTCTAACTTAAAAATAACATATTGTTAAAAAAAATATAACTAAATATCATTAAATTCCTTAGTAATTATGAAAATCCATGTATCTCATAGTAAAAATCATTTCTTTAATTAATAAGTAATGAAAAAGCCTACACCATGGTATCAAACTCCAATTCTCACTTATAGAATGCATTCTAGAAATTATTGACATAATTAATTTTGTATTATTTTTGTGTGTGTGTATATCTATATTATATATATGATATATATATATATATATATATATAGATTTACTATATATAGATTAAATTTTTTTTTAAAAGAAAATATAATTATTGTAAAAATACATTTTCGTTAATTATAATATAATTGAGTGATATTTATATTCATTGATAAAAATATTACTTATCAATTTAGAATATGTTTTTTTCTTCTTAGTGGGAAAATCTATGATAACTCTGTTGTCAAACTAAGAATCAGTACAACCATCTCTAGAGGCTAACTCATCATCCTTATTCAAGGAAAACCATGCCAGCTGGAATAACTAATTGGCGATCGGTAGAAGGGGATTCTTTCACTCTTTCCAATAAATCTTTGTCCATTAACACTTTTCCTAGAATTCGTTTCTTACTCAAATAAAAGTAATAAATTTAAAATATGTTATTTATAATTAAAATAAATTTTAATAATTATTAAAATATTTATTAATAATTATAATTTCATTTAATCCAGTAGTATATTAAATGTTTAAAAATTAATAAATAATAATAATTAAAAATCATTAACCTATTTTCATTGACTGTCATCTTAAAAATCCGTTGCTTTAGGCATCATTTTCAACAGTCAAACTAAAAGCTTATACTCTTCTTAATTAAACAAACTTTTTCTTATAATTAGTATAATATTCATATGCGTTTAGACACCTCCGATTTATTGATTCTGGGTTCCATTTATTCATCATCACTCTTCTTAATTAAACAAACATTTTTTTATAATTAGTATAATATTTATATTTCTCGTGGTGGTGGAAAAAATATGTTATGATATGGTCTTCAAAGGAAAGCATTCCATCTTCCATTCCATGACAAGATTTTTATTAAATACCCCTCCACTCAAAGAGACATGTGGACTTAAATAAATGTTAGCATGCTGCAACTACAACGGCCATCTAAATAACAATGAAAAGCTGTATGCTATGGCTACTCTGGCACAAGCCATTAATTCTGGCTCCTGGCCTGATTTATTATTTCTCTACGAGCTTCCTCTGCCATTTTTCATTTACTCTGCCTCTCTACTGCCCTCCATCCTTCTATTTACTCCTATTTACTCCTTGCCTTAATTATGTCCTTTCTTCCTCCAAAGCTCATTTAAGCATGCTCTGTCCCAATTAGATGTTGAGGTGGTAGTGGCAGACCTGCTCTCTACCTAGCTACATTACTTTGGTATTGCCCCCTAGGGTTTTCAGTGATAAAATACCTTAATAATGAAAAGTAAGAGAAAGGGAATAAACACGGTCGACTGTGCTAAATATCTCCAACTCAGTCTGCAACTTTTGGCACATCGAAGCAGACGTATGACATCAAAACCACTGCCTGAGTATCGAATCACAAAGAGCATTGTTAAAGAAAAAATGGAAAGGAAGCTGTGCCGCAGAACAAAAATCCGTGTGCCGCAGAACAAAAATCCGTGTAAGCAGGTAGAGTTCATGTGTTAGATAGGGGCGAAGAAGTAGGTGGGCCACGGGCATACTTATTTGTGGTGGTTAAAAACGTGGGGGCGTTGTTGGTCAGGGAGAGTAGACATGTAGTTGGCCTGAATGGACGCTCAAACTTGTGGAGTAAAGGTCACGACTCACGACGTCTACTTGGTCGGAAAATATTTTTTGAACGAAAAGGTGCTATAAACGGATCACAATCTATGAAAACAATTGGCTTTATGATGCTCTTTGACTTTTTAGAGTTCTCAAAGTACATGGCCATGGTAAGAGCCATGGTAAGAGTTTCTATCTCTAGTATTTAGGGGATATTTTTTGTTGGGCAAGGCTAAAATTATTATTGGACTTTACAATAAAATTTAGAATTAGAATTAAGTAGGGGAGTCTATTTGGATGGGTGTTAAATTGTGGTTTTTAATCACTATTATGGAAGTCCAAATCCCCTGTTATGGAAGTCCAAATCACCCATTTTCTTAGTGAGTGCTAAGATTTTGTTTTCCAATTTAGTTAGTTAGTTGCATACGTAAGCTATTTATGCTAGTAATATCTTCTGTTGGGCCTAGTTGCACTCTACAAGAACTTTTATCATGATGGTTTTGTTTAGATTTGGTATATATTAATTTGGCTAAAATCTCGTGGATAATGCCAACAATAGGATTTGTTCCTAAACTGATTGCATCAATCCTGATGAGGAGATATTCTATCCTATTTTGTTGTGATAGAATTTATTATTCAGTTTCTTCTCTACATCTATAAATTGAAAGCCTGTAGAGGCAAAGGTATATGTGAGGTGTGAGGAAGAGGAAATCTGTTGTTGTAATCTCCTGTTGAATAAAAAGAAAGCCAATACCTTTGTTTGGTGGATGTAGCCTACATTGGTTGGGTGAACCATGTTAAATTCTTGTCTCTATTTTCTGTTGTGTGTGTGATTTATTTAGTTGTCTGTTGTGTATACTCTAACAATTGGTATCAGAGCATAATTGATTCACTGCCTGTTGGAGAAAAAATTGTTTGTTGCAGGTATTTAAGTCGACAACGCTGGAGGATAAATGTGGATATTGTAAAGGGGGCACAGAACGGAAGTGAAATGCTATGGTTGATTTTGCGTTTGTAAGGGCTGGATAAGATTGCAGATGTTGGTTTTGTCCACCCATCTGAAATCGATTTATCAGAAAGACTATGGCAGCGTATTGAAGAAAATGAGCAGAGAACTAACAACACTGTGAGCTGGAGACAGGTATCATTTTTCAGTATGTGAATTGAGAGAACCACAACACGTGAATTGGAGGATTCACTGCGTGTGGGCTGGTGCAAATTTATACGTAAATTGAGGTAAATAGCAAATTAATATCACTAGGAGAGCAGTTTGTTTGCTATTTGAAATTTGTTAAGGATCCATAGAGAAGAAATTAAATCAAACATGGCAAAAACTCAAAGTGCTCAATTTGAGATCGAGAAGTTTAATGGGAGGAATAACTTCGAAATCTGGAAAGTCAAGATGCATGATTTACTCATGTAACAAGTCGTGGCGAAGGCACTTTTGGGAAAATCCAAATAACCTTACACCAAGACAGATAATGAATGGAGTGAAATCGATGACAAAGCACTAAGCAGCATACAATTGTGTTTGGCGGATGAAGTTTTATTTAACATCGTGTCGGAGAAAATTGTCACTGCTCTATGGACAAAGCTAGAAAAGTTGTACGTGACTAAATCCTTAACAAATAGAATTCTTCTGAAGAGACAGTTGTACAGTTTGCGCATGAAGGAGGGTACAACAATAACTGATCATTTGAATACCTTTTAATACTCTCTTGGTGCAGTTAGATAGCATAGAAGTAAAATTTGATTCAGAAGATAATGTTGTAACTTTTTTATGCTCATTGCCGGAGTCATGGGATCATTTTGTTACTTCTATAAGTCGTAGTTCATCAGAAACCCTTGAATTTGATGATGTTGTTGGAGCTATGCTGTCTGAAGAAACCAGAAAAAAGTCAAATCAAGAAACCCCTGCATCAGAAGAAATGGTTGTTATAGGTCGATCTAAAGAAAGACAGTTCAGTAAGCAGAACAACTCTCGGTCAACATCGAAAGGGAAGAAGAGTAAGCTAAAATGCTAGTTTTGTGGCAAATTGGGACATTTGAAGAAGGACTGTTGGAAGAGATAACAAACATCCAAAGGAGACTCCTCAACAAAAAATAAAGAAGCAAACATGACGGATACAAGTACAACATTCAGTTCAGGTATAAGTGATGAAGTTTTATCAGTTAATTGTTAAATCATGATCAACATTGGTTGTTAGATTCTGGTGCGTCCAATCACATGTGCATTCATAAAGAGTGGTTTAAAACTTATAAATCAATCAATGATGGAGTAGTTTACATGGGAAATGATGTCTCATGTAATGTTGTGGGAATTGGAAGCATCCAAATTAAAATGTTTGATGCGAAAATTAAAATCTTAACTGATATAAGACATGTGCCTGAAATCAGAAAAAAACCTTCTTTTTCTAGGAGTGCTAGACACAAATGGATATAAAACTTTTATTGAAGGTGGAGTAATGAGAATTTATAAAGGAATCCTACTAGTAATGAAAGCAAAGAAGGTTGGAAATCTTTTTCAGTTAGAAGGAAGAATAGAGTCAGATCATGCTTCAATTGTATTTGAAAACGACAGTGATTCTATTCGACGATGGTATGAACGGTTTGGCCATATGAGTGAAAGAGGATTAAAAATTTTATCTGATCGTAAGTTACTTCCTACTTTAAAGTCTTTTAAGTTAAATTTCTGCAAACATTGTATATATGGGAAATAAAGTAAGCAAAAATTTAAGACTAGAAAACATACTAGTAAGGGAATCCTTGATTATATCCATTTTGATGTTTGGGGTTCATCTCCTACAACCTCATATGGAGGATCATCATATTTTGTATCCTTTATAGATGATTTCTCTAGGAAAGTATGGGTCTACATGTTGAAAAGAAATTCAGATGTATTCACAGTTTTCAATCAGTTTAGAGCATTAGTAGAAAATATCACTGGAAGAACCATTAAATGTTTAAGAACTAACAATGGTGGTGAGTTCACTTCAAAGGAATTTGATAATTATTGCAAGGAAGTTGGGATCGAAAGACATAGAACTACTGCTTATACTCCTCGGCAAAACGAAGTTGTTGAATGCATGAACAAGACTCTCTTAGAAAGAGCAAGAAGTATGCTAAGTAATGCCAATTTGCATAAGGAATTATGGATAGAAGCAGTATCTACGGCTTGCTATTTGATAAATTGATCACCATCAACTGCAATAGGATGCAAAATTCCTCAAGAGGTATGGAAAGTTCATCCTTGTGATTATTCTAAACTGAAAGTTTTTGGTTGTGATGCATATGCTCTAGTTCCAAAACATCAACATTCTAAATTAGAACCTAAATCAAAAAGATATATCTTTGTTGGATATGGTGTTGGGATTAAGGGATAAAAGTTGTGGGATCCTACTACTCACAAGATCATCATTAACAGAGATGTTAAATTCAATGAATCTTCACTCAATAATTCAGATGTAGATATTAAATTGAAACAAGAAAATGTACCTAAGTTTCAACATATTCAGTTTGAAACCAGTTCAAACACACATGATAGTAAAGAAGAACGAGTTTCAGATGAAGATCATGAAGAAGTTCCTATAGATAATAATCAACAAATTGTAGAAGAACCAAAAACATCTTTAAGAAGGTCCATGAGAATCAAATATCATCCTAAAAGGTATGATGATTATGTTACTTCAGTTGCTTTAACCGCTAATGATGATGAACCTTTATGCTATCAGGAATTTGTAGAAGGTTTAAACAGTCATAAGTGGAAAGAAGCTATAAAGGAAGAAATGAAGGCATTAGACAAGAATGCCACATGGGACCTCATATAACTTCCCAATGACAGAAAAATTGTAGGATGTAAATGGGTTTACAAATTGAAAAGGGGTGTTGATGATAAAGAAGACAGGTACAAAGCAAGGCTGGTCGAGAAAGGTTTTTCTCAGAAAGCAGGAATTGACTTTCATGAGATATTTTCACTAGTTGTTAAAATTGTTTCAATTCGGATTGTCATATCATTAGTTGCTTTACTTGATTTAGAGTTACAACAACTAGATGTTAAAACTGCATTTTTACATGGAGATTTAAATGAAGAGATCTATATGGAACAACCTTAAGGGTTTGCTCAAAATTGCAACAAGAAATTTGTCTGCGGGCTCAAGAAATCATTGTATGGTCAAAGCAGTCGTCGAGACAATGGTATAAGAAATTTGATTCTTTCATGATGAGTCAAAATTATGTAAGAAGTGAATATGATCATTGTGTTTACTTTAAGAAATTAAGTAATGACATGTTCATTATCTTAGTATTATATGTTGATGATATGCTTTTAGCAAGAAAAAACATAAGTGAGATCAACACGTTAAAGGCTCAGATGGCTAGGACATTTGATATGAAAGATCTAGGAGTAGCAAGACAAATTTTGGGCATGGAGATTTTCAGAGATAGGAGAAATGGTAAGCTCTGGTTATCACAAAATAAGTATATTGAGAAAATACTTTTAAGGTTTGCTATGAACAATGTGAAGCCAGTTTCAATCCCTTTAGCTTCCCATTTTAAGCTTTCTTCAAGTTTATGTCCTAACACAAATGAAGAAAAGGAATATATGTCTTGAATTCCATATGCAAATGTAGTAGATTGTTTGATGTATGCAATGGTTTCTACATGACTAGATATTTCACATGCAGTTGGGGTTATCACCAGGTATATGGAAAATCCACGGAAAGAACATTGGTCAATAGTGAAATGGGTGCTTCAGTATCTGAGAGGCACAAGCGATTATTGTATCACTTATAACAGAAGTAGTGGATTTGTTTGCGGATATGTTGATTCTGATTTTGCAGGTGATTTGGATAAGAGAAGGTCAATCTTAGGATATGTCTTTACTCTTGCAGGTGGAGCTATTAGCTGGATGTCAAAGCTACAAAAAGTTGCTGGTTTATCCACTACAGAAGAAAAACACATAGCTACTTCACATGCTTGCAAAGAAGCGGTTTGGTTGAAAGGTTTGTTTGGTGAGTTTGGTAGGTTACAAGATAGCATTAAGTTATTTTGTGATAGTCAAAGTTCATTACGCTTGGCGAAAAATCTACCCTATCATAGTAAATCAAAGCATATACCTGTAAAGTACCATTTTGTAAGACATGTTATCACTAAACAAGGAGTCTCTCTTGAAAAGGTGCATACAAAAGAAAACTGTGCAAACATGTTCACGAAACAAGTTTTATTAGAGAAGCTACGATGGTGTCTGGCTTGTCTTGACTTGCAAAGGAAATGAAAAGAATACATAGGAATGAGGTATCAGGCTCATTGTTGTCAAGGTGGAGATTTTTGAGATTTTGTATATATTAATTTGGCTAAAATCTCATGGATAGTGCCAACAATAGGATTTGTTCCTAAACTTATTGCATCAAATCCTGATGAGGTGATATTCTATCCTATTTTGTTGTGATATAATTTATTATTCAATTTCTTTTGTACATCTATAAATTGAAAGCCTGTAGAGGCAAATGTATATGTGAGGTGTGAGGAAGAGGAAATTTGTTGTTGTAATCTCCTATTGAATAATAAGAAATCTGATACCTCTGTTTGGTGGATGTAGCCTAGATTTGTTGGGTGAACCATGTTAAATCATTGTCTCTATTTTCTGATGTGCGTGTGATTTATTTAGTTGTCTAATGTGTTACTCTAATAGGTTTTAGTATGCAAGTAGATATAATTGTGTACATGTATTAAGTTTGCAAAGGGTGGGTGTTCCTAATTCATAGAATCCATTAACCCTTATTCTCTTCTAGATTGACATTAAAAAGAAATTGTTGTTCAACTATGGATTACTACTAAGCCATGTCCATCTCCTCTTTAACTGCATGATAGGTTTGCTCCAAGTTGTTGGTAACCAAGGCTTTTGCATTGTTTTCAGCTCATGAGTAGGGAAACTCACCCAATCCTTGGCTTCCCATCAAGTGTTAAAGAAGCCATGATGAGGCATGGAAAGAACCAAAATAGGAGCAACAATGGTATAATAAAGGAAATTTGGGGGTGCAAATATTAGAGCTCTCTATTCTGTGAGTGACCACTTTAGAGGAATCCACTTGAAAAAAGGGGATTGAGCTTTGTAACTAAATAGGAGACACAAGTCAAAAAAAATATGAAAACAAACAGTAGGGGTGAACTCAGGAAGAGAGGTTAACTAGATTTAATGATGAGTGGATTCAACATGAGATTACGAGTGCAATGGAGGAAACTACAAAATAATCCATGAAAAAATAGGATAACTTACCTAATTGAAGAATAGAACACAATTTCTTTCCAAAGTACCAAAGCTTTGAAAACTATGGATTCATAACTTTGAGATGATAACCATCATGATTGTGGAGGACTCCCATGCTATGCTACCTTAAACTACTCTTGTTATCTAGATAACAAGTGTGCCAACTAATCTCACAATATGTCTATGTATCATGATCATCAAAGGTCACAATTATGATCATTAAAGGTCGCAACTATGATCATCAAAAATGGCAACGACATAGAGATGGGATCCTAGAATGAGGTATTCTTATCAATTACTTATAATAGAGACTTTTATATAAATCTAATTAAGTATTATTTCTAATATTAAATAAAAGAATACAAAGTTATAATTATCCATATAAATGTAATTTTATTGCTATTATGAATATTAATATAATTGTATTGATGAATATTTTTTCTAACATATTGACATGATTGAATGATTAGGGTTAAAGTTTTCATAATCATATCTAATAACTATAATGTAAAACAAACAAATCTTGTTTTACCACTTCAATAATTTTTCAAATTTTAATTAAGATATGAATGTGCACCAAAAAAACCAATATTAGTAATACATTATTTAAAAAAATATTGATGATTATTTTTCACATCAAATAATGTATTATTTAAAATGTAACTAAATATCTCTATATAATTATATATTAAATATCTTTATATACAAAATAAATAATTATTTTATTTTATATATATATATGTTATGAAAATACTTATATACGAAGTTGTGGAAATGTGTTTTTCAGTTGTAATAATTGAGTGATATTTATACGCATTGATAAAATTATTACTTGACAATTTAGAATATGTTATGGTGCTATACAATAAACCATAAATAGTTAAAGCAATTTTTAATGATTGTCACGTTAGGAGGTAACTCCTCAAATGGATTGTGATTTTTTATTATGGATGATCATAGATATATACATGGAGGGAGAGACTCTTGGGCTTCATCTCCCAATGTCTCTTCATATTCCACTTCTCCATATTTTCTATTTACATTATTTTATATGGATTCACCTAATCCTAAAGATTAGGTGTCAACATTCCCCCCCTTAATATGAAGAGATGTTGGTGAGTCCAGGCATCATTCTGAATCTTTCAAGCTTTTCTCTTCCAATCACATTGGTCAAGATGTTTGCAGTTTTCTCATCTGTGGAACAATAGCATACATGGATTGTCTTGGCCGCAACATGACGTTGAATCAGATAGTATTTTGTATTGATGTGCTTAGTTCAATCATGGAACTTTGGGTTCTTGGCCAACTTTAATGCAGAAGTGTTTTCAATCATGAGAGGAGTTGAATGCACTTGTTTCTCCTGCAAATCTTCCAGAATTTTCCCGAGCCACACAATTTCATTTTTTTCTTCAGTTGCTGCCACATATTTTGCCTCAATTGTGGTGTAATATTCCTTCATTGTTATAGTATTGTTTTGAGTTCAATGAGATATATTGGATAAAACGACGGGAAAGCTAAAGGGGGGAAATATTGGAATAAATATGTAAACAAATATTTATTAATAAATAAATGAGATGTATGTACTTGAGAATGAGACACCTAGACATTCGATGCTTGTCATCCCTTCATGATAAGAATACTAGATGAAATTCTATGTAAGTTTAATGAATGGCAGAGAAATATCCATTATGTTGTTTAGCTCGAGAAATATGCTAAACATGGAAAAGAAAAAAAGCTTTGTGGGGTAGAAAGGCAAGCTTTTATGGAAAAGCCTATGCAAGTGGATAAGAAAAGGCCCACAAAGCGGGACGCCAATAAAGGAAACCTTATCAAGAAAGAAAGGTATTAAATAGTTATTGAAGGCAATAACTAGGGGGTTATTAATTTCTTCGAAAGAAATTCTCAGCTCAAGGGTGAAATGTAGAAATCAGTTCTAGATTGGGTGGAGAGAAGGTGTGGAATTCCAAGTACCCTACTGATGATTTTATTTAAAATTGACAGCGATTTAAATTATTTAACGAAAAATAATTACATATAGAGGTTGAAATTTCTGAATTATTTATTGGTCGATATTTCCTGTGTTGAACTATATTTCATGTATCATAACTTATTATTTGATAGCAGAGAACTCGTAGATATTGGAAAAGATGTCAGTTGATAGGGTATTGTGATTTAGTAAGAGGTAGAGAATTTAACAAATACGAACTTGTGATCTTTCTATGGTAAAGTCTGATTTATCAGAACCAGTTACTAATTGTAAATGGCCAAAAATGGATTCAGAGTTAGCAAATGTGGATAATACCAATACATCTGTGCACTTGCATTCCAATTCCCCTCAATCTAAAAAAGTATCTAGAAATTTGGGTAGTCATCAGAGTTCCAAGGGAACTGTAAGCATGGTGAAATAAAAAGGAAAACGGCATGGAAATCCAACTGCCCCAGTTATACAAAAAAAAACAAAGACAACCATAGGTATGCATTTTAAGAAAAAGTGGAAACTACAACTATGCTTCAAGTGTGAAGGTTATTACATAATCAATATTCAATTGAGTCAAAGGTAGTTGTTGCTCTATAGATTTCATCACCCTAGGCCTAAATAATTTAATTTGTTTTTAAAAATATGGACAATTTTATGCCTGTTTCCTGGTTGAGACTATGTTTTTTTTGGTCATTTCCTGTCACCTGGATTCTTCTATTGATGAATGCTTTGAGTATATGACTTAAGACTTCTACTATTGCAAGTAAAACTTGTTTAACTATCACAACATAGCGGAGTAAAACTTTATATTTCTCTAGCATTTGTGATAATTCTTAACTTTGCGTTCCCTCATCCTTGTCTTTTTGCCATTTTGAGAGTTTGTTTTTCCAGCCTTCAAGGATATTGAAGAAAAATGCTATATGTTCTTTTTAGAAATGGCAGCAAAGTAGCTTGAACTATATGGATCTAGTCACCTGTAGAAATAAAATTTATCTAATTTTATTGGAACCACGATATCTAAATAGAATATTGATTGGCTAATCAACCCCTCATTCCATTTGTTTTTTTCATTGGTTTTCTTTATTCATCCATTTATTCCATAAAATGGAATAAATAAAGGGGCTGAGCAAGGTGGGATAAGTCATGATCTAGTTGGTCGAGAAAAGGGAAAGAAGAAACGGATTCAGTTTCTCTAATTTAGAAATAAGTTACGAAGGAAACCCGATCCAAAGATAATTCGATTGAGAAAAAAAAGGAATCCATTACAATATGATTTTCTAGGATAGCACTTATTTCTATTTCGAAACCAAAGATGAGATGGAACAATTTAGGTATTGACTTATTTGTTAGCGATATAATAGCCATTGAACGAACGTTGCCATCAAACCGTAGCTATTTCATTGAGAATTCTATGTAGTTACACTGAACCTGTGTTTAACTGAAAACTATTTGAATGCTCTGGTTGTTCTGGAAGTGGATATGAATATTTTTTATTGCGCGGGATAGTACAAAAAATCCCTATTGTAAATTTAATTACAAATGGACTTACCCCTTCTCCAAATTCCATTGTATCCATATAAAACATAATATGTTACCATAAGTATATAAATATGAATTTGTCATATACTATTTTTCCCTTTACGAGGAGATTGGTTACTAGGGTGTGAAGTACCACTGATATGGAAGTTACATATTATTTTTCCCTTTGCGAGGAGATTGGTTACTAGGGTGTGAAGTACCACTGATATGGAAGTTACATATGTTATCAAGTTTTATTTAGTAAATACTAAGTTGGGTATCGGGCTTAGGTTATTTTGTTATTCTTCATACGTAATAAACCTCAATCTGTTTAATGCGATAATTTTCTTGTATGGTTATTTTGTCCAATGGGACTACCCAAGTTTGAGTGTGGGTGCTTTCTATTATTGCACAAAGCTTTCTTCATCTTCATCCCTGTATTTTGTTGAGTAAACTTGAATTCAATAAGCTCCTTATTTACTAACTCATGACATTAGAGAATATTGATAATGTGGGAATGAAAGGAACAAATTATGATTATAAATCTTGTTATCTGCACCATTTAATGTTGTAGTAGTATATTATTTTTGTTCTCTTCAAACCCCTTGTTGCAATGCTTTTTCATAATAGTTGAATTGAAAAAAAAATCAGGAAACCTAAAGTAAAAAATTCTAAAGGAAACTAGGCCTACTTGGAGGATGCAATGCATTAATTGATGTGGCCAGCCCACGTGGTCCCTCGCTAGCCCAACCTACGTGGACCTTCGCTGATATTTGGATGCAGATATGGTGTGATTGCAATTTATTTGGTAGGTGATTTTTGATCAACCCACGGTACTTACCTTGTCCTTGCCGCGACACCTGTCCTCCTCGAAGTTACCAAACCCTGATCTCACTTACCCACTTTTCACTTGCTTGTTCGCGCCTATTCGGTCATTTTCACCCGTCACTTTGCTCTCTGTGGTTTCGCTCTGGTTTTCGGCTCCGCCTCTAGTTTTCCTC
>APFE030454662.1:0-13274 GCA_000404065.3 Pinus taeda | reverse complement strand
ACAATTTCTTCATTATTTTTAATTTTACCTAACCTAATACCCATTTAGATGGACATCGAAAAACTATTCACATTTTCGTGAAAAAATAAAAACCTCTAAATTTTATCATGTCATAAATTCAAGCAGATAAAAACAATTATCATGTTTGGGAAATTATTGAAATAATAATTTATTTTCTTTTAGGAAAAAAACCTTTGTGCTTTTTCTTGGCTTTATGCCCATTCATGTCAAATCAATACACCCATTTCTATGGACTACATTACAATTTCATCCAAACAAAAATTTATTTTACCTCTACTTTCTCACATCAAATTCACATAATCTTTGAAAACACATTGATATTTTCGTGATCTAAAGAAACTCTCAATTTTATCATCCCATAAAGTCAAGTTAATAAAAACAACTCACATGAAAAATACTCCCTTTTTTTTCTTAATTTATTAATTAAAAAAAAAAAATCCCCAATTTCTTCTTAGCCCTATATCCCATTCTTGTTAAAATTAATATATCTATTTCTGTGATCGTTTTACAATTTTATTTACCACCTTTCATTTTACTTAATTTCTCTTAAGAAACATTAATATTTTTTAATTGAAAAACAAAATTTAAATTAATTATCTCTTCAAATAAATCAATACAAACAAAATATATATACATATATATACACACTACACTCTACTTGTTAAAGTAAATACACATATAAATAAAAACGAAATATAGATACAAATAGAAACACAAACCTACCATAGCTCGGGCGATGGTAGTTTATCTCTGAGAAGAGATGTGTCATATACATGTCTTCTGAAGTGTGTTACAATGAGGCTTAGAAACCTATTTATTATTGAGAAACAATGGAAAACCCTAAACATTCAAAAACCTAACCCTGAGAGATGAAGCACCAAAAGTCTGTGGGCCCCATTGTGTAAATTGGTACATCAACTTCCTCGAGTTGTAACTTTGGCATATGATCTTCGTTTGGTGTGTACGATACCTCATTAGAAATATTTATTTGAGTACTACAACTTTCAACTGCAATTCCTATCGAGAGATGCAAGTTTTCCCTTTTTCCCAAAAATCATCATTTAGGTCCTCAAAATGGGTCCAAATGTTGAAGACCAGAAAAACTACAAAAAATAGTAAATTGTGCTACAATTAAGGAAAATGAAAGAAAAAATGTTGGGGGTCTAAGTGGAATAGGCGAGTGGCCATCAATATCCACCTGGATCAGTCCTCCCCCCTTAGCAATGGACCCCATCGTATTGAGTCCCTCCATGAGGTGGGGAAACTTTTGTTGAACTTGGTCCCTAGTGAGCCACTTTCCCTGGTGCAGGAGTTGACCAACTTTGATAACTTGATATAGTTGGATCTTCTGTTGGAAAGTGTTCATGATTTGTGTGTCCAAGATCCTATAAGTTGTGTCCTGTTCCATGCAGTTTGGGTTGAGCTCTTTTGGTGTTAGTTGTTCTGTAATGTTTGGTATGTCCAAAAATGGTGGAATTAATGGCCGAAGGTGGTCCACATTGAATATTGGGTGTAGGCCGAAGAATGGGGGAATATTAAGCTCGAAATAATTGTCTCACTTAGCCTTGGTGATGGTGTAAGGCCCATAACGAAATGGTCAGAGTTTTCAATGGGCTTTAACAAGGCATTCTTTCTGTAAATGCAACCAAAATTTGTTGCCCACTTAAAACTTATGTCGCACCTGAAGCTGATCATGACACTCCTTGTACTTTACATTGGAATTATGCAAGATGTCGTGCACCTACTAGCGGATGTGTTTGATGTGTCCAACAAACCTAGTTTCTTTATCATCCATGGACTCTACATGTGTGGATTGTGTCTATGTAGTCATATGAGGCATGGCAACATCAATCATACACAATGGTTGAAATGTCATAACCACTTCAAAATGGAATGCAGTCAGTTGAGCTATGTAGAGCTCTATTATAATTGTGTTGCATATAAGGAAGGCTCTTATCCCAAATTCGTGGAGGCTTGTAATTGTACATGCGTAGTATGTACACTATCATCCCGTTGACAACCTTTATTCTATCATCAGTCTAGTGGTGGAATGCATTTGACTTAGTGAGTTTGGTGTCCAATAATGTCCAGAGGCTCGACCAAAATGTGCTCAGGAACTTGCTATCCCGATTTGATATAATTGTATGCAGGATCCAAAAATGTATCGAAACTCATTAAAAAAAGAGTTTGGAAGTGTCCTATGTTGTGATACTCTTCTTCCAAGCTACTAATATAGCCATCTTAGAAAAATTATCCATGACCACAAATACATAGTCATTCGCATGCTTAGTAAAAGGGAGGTAAAAAAAATGATCCATGGAGATGGATTCCCAAGGTTGACTACAAGTAGGGTTGCTTCTTGATGGTTGGCTTGGCGACGACACAAACAATGCATGATCTGATATAGTTTCCAACATCCTGTCGAAGTCTTGGACAATCAAATACTTTTGTAGTATGACCACAATTTTATCCACATCAAAGCGTCTTGTGACCCAATTGTAGTGTGGCTCCCAAATCAGTTTCTCACACTTGCTTGAAGGAACATGAAGGTGGCCCAGGTAGCATTGTATTGCGTCTCGGGGGTGGAAATTTGGAACTTGTTTGGCATCCACTAGCATCTTGTATGTTCTAGCAAACTCTAGATCATTATTATATAGTTACATCCATCTAAAGATATCATGGCCACAAGAGTTGAGAACAATAGCTAGTGTTGCAATTGGGGGTTGACTGACGCAGTATGAAACATTTTTCAAATTTTTGTTTTCTACAAAAATGCCAAGTCAACTGCTAAAGGACACCTCATAAAATTTGAATTGGGGATCAGACTAAAGATGGGTGAAGAGGATTTTCAGATCCATTTATTTTGGATCTTGATTGTTATTGTAATTAAGACTTTCTCAAGCATTATTGATCTCAATTTTTGTATGTTTCTATATAATGTATGAAAAATAAGGTCCAAGGGTTGGACTCTAAAACAAATTACTCTCATTTTGTTCCGTGTGATTAAATTACTTATCTTTTTCAAGTGCCAATAAGATTAGGATATTATGTTCAATGATATAAAGATTCTTGTGATGGCAAACTCAGTTAGTTTTTTTTTTTTCAAAATGTGATGTCATTTATCTTTTATCTTCTAATGTTTAAATGAGATTATGTGAGAGAATTCATTAGTTAATGTTTTGGTTCATATGGTTTACACATTTGCACTCTTTCTTGTAAAGCTTGCAGGATTCATGTTTCATGCCCCGCTATAGTTGATTGTTATCTCCTTATGCTACCATTCAAATGATGTTTGATATGTCTAAAATTTTCCATATACCCTGCCTCTATCCCTCTTGATTCATAATGTCAATATCTTGATAATTGCATCTAAAAACTTGATTTGCTGACCCTATTGCCTAATGGATTAATTTCTTTATCCCAACCAAACCCTATTTTCAGAACAAACCTACTGAAGGTCTAACCATTGTTTGAATACATAACAAGTCGCTAAGCTTAGTGATTAGGTTGTTAGAGAGAGCCCTCTCTGAATTAAAGAGACTAGTCTTCAATCTGCAAGATTGGTTTGAAAAGGTTATCTTAGGGAGTTTTTTGTTACAACTAAGAAAAATTGTTGAGAGATTACAATTGGTTTAGATTTAATAATGTGAGAATATTTTTGGTTGTATATACAATTTAATGGATGCAATTAGAGTTTCCAAACCCTCTTTAGGTGCCAAACGTATATGGTTTGTTTGTAACCCCACCCTTATATTAAGTTACAAATCATTAAGCATGCCATAAATTAAATGGTAAATAATGTCTTGATAATTGTCTACCTTTATTAACAATGTTTAATTTATATGGTTGTGCTAGTATTAAAAGATATCTTAAAATTATATAACATATTTTTTTGTTAAATAAGAATAATATCTGTTATTAATTTTAAAATTTAAATTTAAATATAAATTACTTAGTGGTAACTTATCATAACTCAATCGTAAAAACTACAAATTTTATATATTAACATTTGAAAAAAATTCAATATATAAATAATATTTAATTAAAAATTAAGAATTAAAAAATAATTATAACAATGCTTACATGATCAAAATTAATTTAAAAATAACTAAATTTTGTTGCAAACTATTGTAAACATTCAGGAAGAAAGATAATTTACCAAAAAAAAATTATCTAACATGGAAAACTTGTGATGAAACAACATGGAAAAGACAAACATTAAGAAAGAGATACAAAAATGAAAGAAGCTAACTTGTTGTTCACTTGAATTGCGACCTTTTTTGTCAGTGGTTTTGATCTATAGCAAAAGTAATGTTTGAATCAAGTAAAAAAAAAAATCAGACTTTATAAAACGCTAAAAGAAGCAGCATATTGGATAGGTGATAGAAATGAAATAAGTAGGTCCGTGCATTTGTTTGCAGGCCCCATTTCGGTTGCCCAAGTTGTAATTATCAACTGAGATGTGATGGATGAATTGGAAAAGTTAAAGAATTATCATTGTTACCATTGCTCATAAATGCAAGATAGGAGCCAATTTTCCATCATTTTAATGGATACAACTTGAGTTGGGGCCACGATTTCATCCACTCCTTTGATGAAAACACAACACAGGTTAGAAATTTGGAGTTCTCAGTGACTGAAAAGACAATTGTAGAAGAAATAGGTATACCAATACTATGGTTTTTCCTGTTTTAGTCATCGTGTTCAAATATATATAACAAGAATATGGTGATGAATTCCAAAAACCAAAAAGAGGTTTTTGTTTGGAATGAGATTATTTAGAAAAACCTCTTTCATATTTTACCTAGCTATCATGGTTTGGAAATTGCCGAGGACTCCTTGAGGCATATTTTTCAGATTTTGTAATTTTATTATATACCCATTTTAGAAACTATTTTCAAATAAAGTTTATGAACATATGGAAATGAATTTGTAAAAACCAAAAGAGGTTTTTTTTGGTCACATACCCATTTAAAAATGACTCTCTCAGTGTTTACCCATTTAACATGGTTGGAAGGATATTAAGGAATTTTTGCAACCTAATTTTCAATATTCAAAATAATTAATTATTTCTTGTTTTAGTTATCCACTTTGCACACAGTGTTCAAGAGTATGAAAACATATTTTCAAAATGTGAAAGACGCTTTCGTGGGAGATATCATAGTTTGGGAGATACAAATGCCTCTTTGAATATTTCATAAATTTGCCAGATTTTTCGAAATTTTGTTTCCTATAAAAATGCCAAGTCAAAGACTGAATGCCACCTCATCAAATTCGACTTGGGGATCAGACTAAAAATGGGTGAAGAGTATTTTTAAATCCATTTATTTTGGATCTTGGTGGTTATTTTAATTAAGACATTCCCAAACATTGTGGATCTCAAATTTTGTATGTTTCTATATAATGTATGAAAATGAAGGTCCAAGGGTTGGACTTTGAAACAAAGAACTCTCGTTCTTATGTGTTTGATAAAATTATTTATATCCTTCAAGTGCCCAGAAGACTAGGATATTATGGTCAATGATACAAATATTCTTGTGATGGTATACTCAATGAGTTTTCTTCTGTAATACTTTCCTTTCTATGTGATATCTTTTATCTTTTGATGTTTAAATGACATTATGTGACATAATTTATTAGTTAATTCTTTGATTCATATGTTTTATGCATCTGCACTCTTTCTTCAAAATCTTGCAAGATTCATGTTTCATGCCCTACTATAGTAGATTTTATCTCCTTCTACTACCATTCATATGATGTTTTATATGTCTACAATTTTCCATCTACCCTTTTTGTGTCTCTCTTGGTTCATACAATCAATATCTTGGAAATTGCATCTAAAAAATGTGTTTGATAAAATTATTTATATCCTTCAAGTGCCCAGAAGACTAGGATATTATGGTCAATGATACAAATATTCTTGTGATGGTATACTCAATGAGTTTTCTTCTGTAATACTTTCCTTTCTATGTGATATCTTTTATCTTTTGATGTTTAAATGACATTATGTGACATAATTTATTAGTTAATTCTTTGATTCATATGTTTTATGCATCTGCACTCTTTCTTCTAAATCTTGCAAGATTCATGTTTCATGCCCTACTATAGTAGATTTTATCTCCTTCTACTACCATTCATATGATGTTTTATATGTCTACAATTTTCCATCTACCCTTTTTGTGTCTCTCTTGGTTCATACAATCAATATCTTGGAAATTGCATCTAAAAAATGGATTTGTTGACCCCATTTACCAATGTATTAATTGCTTCATCCCAGCCAAACCTTATTTTCAGTGCAACCATACTGAAGATCTAGCTATTGTTTGAAGACACATCTAGTTGCTAAGATTACTGATTAGGTTGTCAGATAGAACCCTCTTTGGATTGAAGGGGCTAGTCATAAATCTGCAATATTGGTTTGAAAAGGTTACCTTAGGGATTTTTCTATTATATTAATGAAAATGTGCTAAGAGATAACATCTTGGCGACCATACTGGGGAAAATTTGTCTAGATCCAATTTTTGATGGTGAGCAGATATATGACACAAAATAGAGGTTGTACATCATTCATCTAATGACTTTATTCTCAGTAAGATCCATAATCAAAAGCAACATTGATGAATCCATAGTACAAAGATGACTTCCATGGAGGCTTACAAATCAATAAGGTATGCTCCTATGAACTACTTACATGTTCCTAGTTCTCTAAACAGTTTTCCTCACATAGATTAGAAAACATATCTCCCAAAATTTAATGATCAGGAAGGAGATGATGGAGTTTTGCATTTGATTAAGTTTCATAGACATATACTTAAGCTTGGGATTATGTTTCATGTATATCATTTAATGAAGGCATTTATGACTACCCTAGAAGTGAAAGTAAGATCATGGTATGAAGGGTTAAAACCACATAGCTTATATTCTCTTAAATATTTCCACAAAACATTCTTTGAGTATTATGGAGAATTTGATCCTTCCTTCTTGGTGTTCGAATATTGTTGTGAATTTTTTCAAGGTTTCATTCAATACCTTGAAAATTTTTATGGTGATGAAGAGTGTATGGATGATGAAATCATGGAAATGCTTTATGAATATTTATGCCAACTGCAAAGATTGGTTTCCTCTTTGGTTGAAATTGAAATAGTTCAAGATTTTAAGGTTGATATTCATGTTCATTCTCTTAAAAATGATGAACATGTTCAGGTGATAAGTGACCAAGAGAGGGATAATGATAATCAAATAATAGTTTTTGTTTTAGTCATGGAAGAAGAGCATATTCTTTTAGATTGTTTTGAAAATGGAGAGACCATTCAAGATCTTACATCTCTTGAAAACAAAATGCCAGAAATTTCGTAAAATCAAAACGATGTTTTTGTTAAAGCATGTGAAGAATCATTCTTAGTCACTCTTGTTTTGCAAGACATGGTTGTTCCATTTGTAGTTTTTCATGACCATAAACATTTCTTATTTGACATAAATGAAAATGATCACGAATTAGTGTTGCAATCAACAACGTTCTCTTGTTCAAAAAAAATTTGTTTGAAACATTATAATAGCCATCAAATGTAGGTGTATGAGAAATAAAATTTAGATGGAGGAGTTTCGTATCAAAGTAAGAATATTTGGAAAAATGGTAATATTATTTTTTATTCCTATGACGATCATTTTGCAGCATATTTGGAGTCATAAAGCCAACCCATTTTTTTTTAATTTTGTCAACAACCATATTAGATTCATATTTCAATTTGAGTTGTTATTTTTAAAAAATTTATTTCTTTTTGAAGCAAGTGAGATAAAAAAACAATGAAATAGTCATTTTCTTGGTTAGCTACATTGGAAATATGTAATTATTTGATTCACTACTTGTCCCGAAAAGATAGAGTAGGAAGTATTTTGCAATAAGGTTTTTGGGAGAAGCATTTTTTTCTGTTTGGTGTTTTAGTCTTCAACTTCAGTTTCAACATTCAATTTTGAGTTTGTAGTGTGCAAATGTGATTTTAAATGCGTATAGTGATTTTGGTTTTAGAGTAGGAATCCGATTGTAAGTATTGGGAAATAATTGGGAACGCCCAATAGATCAGGCACATGGTAAGCATGTTCTTTACTACCTCTTTTAGAGACATTATCCCTGTTGGAGACACCTTTTAGCACGAGGTTTGCACCTTTCCTAAAGGTCCAACGGTTATGATCATCAGTTTATTACGGAAAGGTTATGGTATGAAAAAAATTTGTAAAAAGGTAAAATTTCAAAAAGAGTTATTTTACTTAATCTTAAGTATTCCCTAAGTTTTGCAGCGAAATATAACATATCGGAAGCCTACAGTTGGTGCTACAAAATATTTTCGTAGCGCCCACAGAAAAAATTAAAATATAGGTTTTCAAACTTCCTTTCCTATCATTTCAAATGGCCAGGAAATTTTCCAAAAGTTTTTATCCTTAGTCGACATTGATGTGACATTTGGTAGAATTTTTAGGCCTAACAAAGGAGTATAAAACTAAACCCTTAAAACTACAGTTTACCCTAAAGCGACAATTTCCAGCATTTCCATAAAACAGATTGCAGTGCATAGGATGGTTTTGAAAGTATTTACAACGTGTGACCAAGGGATTGAAGATATTTATACTTGAGAACAGATGGAAAATGGGGAAATATGACAATAGAGAGTTATATGAACCAAAGGACCTATGGCTTGCGATTTATGAAGAATTGTTACCATTATTCAGAAATGCAGGATGTGAGCCAATCTTCCATCATTTTAATGGACACAACTTGATTTGGTGCCACAATTTTAGCCAATACTTTGATGGAAATACAACACATGTTAGAAATTTGGAGTTTTCAGTCACTGAAAGGTCAATTGCTGAAGCAATAGGCTTACCAATACTCTGGTTTTTCATGTTTTAGTCATCATGTCCAAATAGAGATTCCAAGCATATTGTGATGAATTTAAAAATCCCAAAGGAATTTCTTGTTGGGAACATGATGATTTAAAAAATCCTCTTTCATATTTTACCCAGCCATCATGGTTTCAAAATTACAGAGGAATCTTTGAGGCCTATTTTTCGTATTTTGTAATTTTGTAATTTTCTTGTTTTAGTAACTATTTCCAAATGCAGTTTCTGAACATATGGAGATGAGTTTGTAAAAACACAACGAGGTTTTTTTGGTCACATGCACCTTTAAAAAAGCCTCTCTCAGGGTTTACCCAACTATCATGGATTGAAGGACATTAAAGTATATTTGGGGCCTAATTTTTACGATTTAAATAATTAATTATTTTTTGTTTTAGTCATCTACTTTAGGCATGGTTTTTAAGAATATGAAAACTCATTTTCCAAAGCTGAAAGAGGTTTTTGTGGGCAATGAGATTATTTAAAAAAAATATTTTAGAATTTGCAAAGATATGATGGTTTGGGAGATACGAATGTCTCTTTGAAGCATATTTTTCCGAAATTTGCTTGATTTTTCGAAACTTTGTTTCCTAGAAAAATGCCAAGTCAACAACTGAAGTCCACCTCATCAAATTTGAATTGGGGATGAGATTATACATGGGTGAAGAGAATTTCCAGATCCATTTATTTTGGATCTTGGTGGTTATTGTAATTAAGACTTTCTCAAACATTGTGGTTGTCAAATTTTGCATGTTTCTATATAATGTATGAAAAGGAAGGTCCAAGGGTTAGAATTTGAAGCAAAGCACTCTCTCTTTGTTGTTCACGATTAAATTAATTATGTTTTTTAGGTGATAACAATACTAGGATATTCGGTTTAATGATACAAAGATTCCTACGATGGTAAACTCAATCAATTTTCTTCTGTGATAGTTTCCTTTCTATGTGATGTCATTATATTTTATATGTTTAAATGAGACTACGTGACATAATTCATTGTTAATGTTCTGATTCATATGGTTTAGACATTTGCACTCTTTCTTTTAAAGCTTGTAGGATTCATGTTTCATGCCCTACTATAATGGATTGTTATCTCCTTCTACTCCCATTCAAATGATATTTGATATTTCTACAGTTTGCTATCTTCCCTGCCTCTGCCCCTCTTGATTCGTATACTCAATATCTTGGTAATTACATCTAAAAACTTGATTTTTTGACCCCATTTCCCAATAGATTAATTGTTTCATCCCAGCTAACTCCTACTACTAAAGATCTAGCCATCATTTGAAAACAAAACGAATTGTTAAGCATAGTGATTAGGTTGTTAAAGATAGCCCCCTCTCGATTGAAGAGAATAATCTTCAATCTACAAGATTGGTTTGAAAAGGTTACCTTAGGGAGTTTTTTGTTACAACCAAGAAAACCTGTTGAAAGATAACAGGTGGTGTTGATTTAATAATGTGAGAATATTCTTGGTTGCATATACAATCTAACCGATGAAATTAGAATTTTCAAACCCTCTTTAAGTGCCAAACTTATGTGGTGTGTTTGTAACTAAGTTACAAATCATTAAGCATTACATAAATTAAATGGTAAATAATGCCTTGATAATTGTCTACCTTCATTAACAATGTTTAATTTATATAATTGTGATAGTATTTAAAGATATCTTAAAATTATATAACATATTATTTTGTTAAATTAAGTAATAATATTTGTTATAATTTTAAAAGTCAAATTTAAATATAATTTTTCACTTTAGTGGTAAAACCTATCATAACTTAGTTGTAAAAACCATAAATTTACATAACATCATAATAATGTAAGCATAATTAAAAGTAATTTAAAAATAACTAAATTTAGTTACACACCATTATAAACATTCAAGAAGAAAGATAACTTACCAATTTTTCTTATCTAACCTGGAAAATTTATAATAAAACAAGGCTGCATAGCTAGCCTGGCTTAATTTAATAAAATATTTTAATGTCATGATGTTTGTATGTACTCTAAACAATAATAAAATTGTCAATTGAGTTATATGAATATTTGTTTAACCTTTTTTATTATTAATTTTTTTTAATATAATTAAACATTTTTTTGTAAATTAAAGGTTTTATTATATATGCATTAATTTAAAATATAAAAAATTAGTTTAAAAAATATAAATTTGATTCATAATATTATATTTTAACCATTTTTAATGTTTTTACTAAAAAAATCTTAATAACACGTAAATAAAAAAAAAACGGAATATTTATATCTTGCCGACATGAAAAAGTAAGGTCTCAATCAAGTCACGAAAATTTCGGACTTGATAATGTATATAACAAAAGTAATGTCTCAATCAAGTCACGAAAAGTTCGGACTTTAAGCAGCGTCTTGGACAGGAAATGAAATAAATCGGGGCGCGCATCTAATTCCAGGCCCCATTACGGTCGATCAATTTGTAATTGTCACCCCAGATGCGATGGGTGAGTTGGAAAAGTTAAAGAAACTCCACGGTAACAAAAATATCAGAAACATCGGCGTATTGAATGGGAGATGGAATGGAAGAAAAATAAAATGTCTCTCTGACATTTTTTTTATTTTAAAGTTAAAGTAAATTATTGGAAGAACAATAATTTATTTTTCTTTTTATGGAAGAATTTTTCCTCAATTTCTACTTGACTTTATGTCCTATTTATTTCAAGTCAATACATCCATTTCATTACAATTGCATTACAATTTATTTCAACATTTGTCATTTTAAAGTCAAGTAAATTGTTGGAAGAATAAAACCTTGTTTTTCTTTTTATTGAAGAAATTTCCCTCAATTTCTACTTGGCCCTATGCCCCATTTATTCCATGTCAATACACCCATTTCCTTGAAATTACATTACAATTTTCTTCAACATTTTTCATTTTACAAACTCTCTTACTCCAACTCATATGGACTATGAAAAATCATTGATATTTGCATTGTTTAGGAAAAACACCACAATTTTTTCATATCTTAAGGTAATGTCAAGTTAACCAACAACCAACTCACATGCTTAGAAGATCATTGGAAGACAAACACTTCACAATTTTATCATGTCTTAAGGTAAAGTAGTCACAACCAACTCACATGTTAAGAAAAACATGGGAAAAAATAGTCTATTTCGTTTTTTTTTTTTCTAATTGAAAATTTCCTCAATTTCTTCTTAATCCTATTCCCTAATTATGTCAATTCAACACACTCACTTATATGCAATTGCTATACAATTATCTTCATCATTACCTAATCTATCATACCAATACCAATTCACATGAACTTTAAAAACTATTGACATTTTCATAACAACAAAAAACCTCCCAAATTTTAACATCACATAAAAATAAACCAATACAAACAAGGAATCATGATTGGGAAAAATTCCCTATTTTTTTCTCTACTTTATACTCTATTCATGCCAAATCAATACACCCATTTGAATAAGACTACATGACAATTTCATTCACATTTTGTATTTTACCTATTTTTCACATTTTAAAAAGTGATTGATATTTACAATAGTAAAAACCTCTCAATTTTATCAATTCCATAAAAATTCCAATCCATACAAACCACTAACATACTCTTAAAATGTTATATATATATATATTTATTAATTCTTTTATTTTTTGAAAATTTTTAACATTTATTCTTCACCAAATACCTCATTTATATTAAAATCAATACACTCATTTTATGCGATTATTTTACAATTTCTGTGACCAATTTTCACTTATCTCTCTCCTCCCCATTATTATAGATTTAAGAAAAAAATTAACATTTTTCAAATCTAAAAACACTTACCAATTTAATTATTTCTTAAAATCAAGTCATAACAAACCTTTCATAGATAGAGAGTTTATATCGCATACCCCACTCTGGTCAAAATAACTATACACTCATTTAGCCGTACAATTTCATTTTCTCTATCCTCTCAGTTTCTTATCCCTCCCACTCAACGTTTAAAGGACGATGAAATATGACCGTTAATTTATCTCTCCAACTCAGCGTTTAAAGGACGCTGAATTTTGACAAAATGCCAATCGGTGTTTTTCCGGGCCCCAGCGCCATTCCCAGTCAACAGAAAATATAAGCGAAATAATTCAGGGCCCCATTTGGATTTCCCAAGTAGTGAAAGTTGAAAAGATTGCACGTTAACAAAAGCTCTGCAAGTTGGGGAGTTTTTTTTTTTTTTAAGTTTTGGGTTTTTATGTTTTTAGTAGAAAGAAAAAGAAATGTTTAAATTTTTGTTTTTTTAACTGTGATGTTTTTCTAATAAATCATTTTTTTGCCAATAAAAATTTAGTTAAAAAAATTACTTTTCAATAATATAATTATGTTAAAT
>APFE030454654.1:100829-134815 GCA_000404065.3 Pinus taeda | reverse complement strand
CAGGTAAGAAATTATGAGCAAATGAAACGGAAATGCACCATATCATATTGTTGCAATTAATTTCAAAGCTGTTTGAATATATTCACGTTTGCATGTGCTAGCACATGTCAGCAAACCATACTTTAGTGTTTTATAAACTTCTACAAAAATTGGACCAAGTAAATACCTCAGTTAAGGGTGAAGACTAGACCTCAAACTGAAACTTGTAAGCAGAATATCCATCTTCTAATATCATACAGTGAACTACATGAATTCCTTTATGTTCAAAAAAAATACTTCTAACCAAGTATCATGAAATATTTAGATATTCAAGTTTTTCAAAACGAGATTGTTGAAAAAGAATGATATAAAATGGCAATGAATGATGTCATACCTAACAAGATCTGCAATAGATATAAGTGGTAAATTATGCTCCTTTGCAAATTCTCGCAACCTTGGCAAGCGAGCCATTGAACCATCATTATCAACTATCTCACAAAGTACTGCAGCAGGATGTAATCCTGCCAATGTTGCCAGATCCGCAGATGCTTCTGTATGACCAGCTCTCTTGAGGACTCCTCCTTCTCTGTATTTCAGAGGGAAGATATGACCAGGTCTCCTAAAATCACCAGGTTTAGAATCTGGAGATGCAAGGGCCAAAATTGTATTCGCCCTGTCTGTTGCTGATACCCCAGTAGTTGTACCCTCTTTTGCATCCTGTTAAGTTCAATGCAGAATTGTTTATGTAAATAACCCTAAAACTTTTCATCATTTTTCAAGTTTTGGGAAAATAGCATCAAGAAAATAGTAATATCCCATGGAAATAAAATAAGAAAGATTGCACTACATACCACAGATATTGTAAATGCAGTAAGAAGCTTCTCTTCATTTTCTTTGTCCGGTACCATAAGTGGCAATTCAAGCCTTCTTAGGTCTTCTTCCTTCATTGCAACACATACAATCCCAGTACCATGCCTCACAATAAAGGCCATTGCCTCAGGGGTTACTGAAGATGCTGCCATTATAAGATCCCCCTCATTTTCCCTGTCTTCATCATCGACCGCAATGACAAACTGCAGATGCATATAGATGCGTTATAACAAACTTGCAAAGAAACCGATCCATTGAAATTCTCTTTAGGGAAATGCAAGTAAATTTGATTCATTATGGCTTTCCTCTATGTTGAATATTATGCCAATTAGTACAAAGTTGGTACATTTCCTCTTGTCTATGAAGAACAGTAGTTCGGACCATGAAACTTGAAATACTTTACACGAGTATGGATCCTTAACCAACAACACCAAACCTGGGTCTCTTTGGCATAGGGTACCTACTATCATTAATTTTGTCATTCCAATAACTTTCTTAATAGACTTGCTAAGTACCAAAGTAGATCTGGATTACAGATAGGAATCACTAGATTTCACCGCATTTTACAACATATTTTGTAGATATTACTGTAAATAATTTACCGAAAATAAATAAAATCTTACATTATACTGCCCAGCAATCAAATTATGGAAGGAAGTACAAACTACCAACAAAGATACGTGTTGAAAGATTTTTTACTACCTCCAGTTCTATCAACCAACAGAGCAGCAAAAGTAACCATAGCCTTAGATTAGTTGAAAAATGAAATTCAGAGAAAACGAGTTACAGTATGAGACTGACCTTGCCTTGGCGAATGGCTTCTATGGCATCAGGGATAGAGCAGAACCCCTTTGATGGGCAATCAAGATCGACATCATCTTCACTAATGAAAACTTGATTATCGGTTTCAGGGGTGATCTCCGCAACCACGGTACCAAATGCAATTGAATCTGTCTCTAATTCAGTTGGTGTGACCGAATTTTTTCCTAAACCAACCACACGGGCACCATTAGGCATGACCAAACTTCCAACCTGAAGATTGGAGTCATCACTTTCTCCGATGCTTTTCAGAGCCCCACTTCCATCAACGCATCTAATTTTTGGAAATGCTGAGTTCCTCTTAAAACCCAGAGCTATTGGGGGCGAAATCCTATTATGCGATGCAGATAGCTCCACAGGCAGTAACCCTTGACAAACTGGGGCAGAATTCTTTCCACTGAGTCAATTGTCAATCCATATATCAGTAAACTTCACAGAAACTCAACCAATAAGGAAAATCTCCCCGGAAATAACCTACAAAAGTAGTTCCCCCCTTTGATACACTGAATTTCAGGCAATTAACCTTGGCACAGATATAAATCATGTAATAAATGCTTTAAACGTGTCAAATTATGAAAATATGGCAATTTTATTAATCCAAGGGTTCACACCTGAAATCTAGATCCGAGCCCTACCCACTTACCCGAATAAGAAGCCTTCAAATATTTTCCCAGCCAACATGCCAAGCATATAAGATTTTGGGTAACAGAAACTGGTGGAAAAATCTTATGAAAACAAACTAACCTCCAATGAGCAGACTTCAAGGCAGGGCAGGATAACATAAGCGAATCCATTTTCTCCGGATTTCCGTCGAACAAACACGAATGCCTTTTGGCAACTTCTCACCGTTGATGGGTAAATGCAGCGTAAAATTGACAATTTCTGTGCACAGAAAACGAAAAAACAACAGAACCCGTCATCAATCAAAACCTAAAAAAAAATCCAAAACACATAGATTGCAAGAATCCAGGGCACACTGATAAAATTATGGTACCAATGAATCAAAAGAACATTGCAGTAAACAATAAAATTGCAAGAATCCATAGCCCGCTGATAAATTCCGGTTCCAATGAATCAAAAGAACATTGCAGTAAACAATACCTCTTATCTTCAATGTCGAAAAATATTATCTTAAACAATGGAAACCGCGAAATTGGTGCAGGCAATCCTGTCGATCTCTGGCTGGCTCGCCCCCTTTTATCGCCTCGGAGCTCCACCAAATCAAGGGATGAGATTATTAGGTCTCAGCGAGCAAACATGGATGAATTTGAGCCGTGTCCGCAAGCGACGGGAAAGGAGGACTTATCTAAAAATATATATTTCCTTGTTTAGCATAACCATGAGCCGCCCCTCTTCTCATCACTTCCATATTTAATACCGCGTTCCTTCCATGGAAAATTCAACGGTTGTGAAAGGTCAACGTTTCTGCTGATAAAACATTGAAAAAATGTGGTTAGACTGTTTAAGATGGATACCATTAGAGTTGAACCAGAATCTTCTGGAGGGCTTCATATATTCTTTGATACTCACAAACGAGGAAACTAGAGAGCGTGTTCTGAGAATGACACAGGGAAGATTGAGATTGAGAAAAGTAGTTTCAGTGGCTCTAGATTATCACTATCCACAAAAATTCTGAAAAAACAAACATCACAAAAGTTCTATGAAAAGTAAATTCATACAAATAATAGGCTGAAAAGTAAAATATTAAGTTTTATGCCCATTGCACGATTGGATATTCCATGTACCACATATCTTTAAGGATTATTTTTATTTTTTATTTTTAATAATTGATGAAATGTCCATTCTAAATGTATACAAAATTATATATAATTTATTTAAAAAATAAATCGTGAAAAACCTATTAAAATTTATTAAATATAATTAACATAATTTATAATACTAATTTATTTTATTATTTAATTTTTAATATAGATAAAAATAAGTTTAAAAAATCAAATATCTTTCTTATTGTCCTTCAGCCAAAAGTTGTGTCTTTGAATGTGTACTATTTGTTCACCGACTCCCATACCGTGACTAAGTGGCATCCTAATTTGACATGGGTTATATTATAACTTTAAAATAAATTAGTAGATTAGTGTAATTATTATTGTGGTTTATTTTTTATATCAAATTTTATGTTTGATTTTAATTTATTTATGATAATTTTCTAAAATAATTATAAATTGGTTTTAACAATTATATTTTTATTTTATGATTTTTTGGGTAGTGAAGATATATTATATGAAAATTAGTTTTATATAAATATTTTAAAAATCACATTTTAATTTTTATGAATATTTTTAATAGTTGTAAATATATATGTGCAAGAAATATTTTTTTATATAAACTAAATTTATATCTAAAAAAATAATTTCACATATTATTATAATATCAATAATTAAAAAAATGTCATAAAATAAAATGTGATTATCAAATAGAATTTTGAGAATAATCACATCATCACATAGTTTTTTCAAAGTCAAGAATGAACCACAATAGATAATTAGAAACGTCATTCTAAAACAACTATGTCATTATTCCAAAAATTCTATTTGTTAATGATGTAGATCACAGAAGTTTGAAATCACAACTATGTCATTATTCCAAAAATTCTATTTGTTAATGATGTAGATCACAGAAGTTTGAAATCATAACTATGTCATTATTCCAAAAATTCTATTTGTTAATGATGTAGATCACATAAGTTTGAAATCTAAAATGTGATTGTTAAAATATTGAACAAGTTTTTGAAATATTTTAACAATCACATTTTATTTTATTTTATGTTTTTTTGTAATTGTATATAATATGAAAAATACTTTTTAATAATTTTTTTTATATAAAAATAAATAAAAAAATAAAAAAATTCACTATATAAATTACAAGTTACTTAAATTATTATATCATTAAAATAAATTCTGATTATTAAAATATTTCAAAAAGTGTAAGAATTAACTTTAAAAGCCATGATTTAATGTAAAAATATAATATAATATGAACCATAATAATAATTCTAATTTTATTTTTAAGGTATAACATAACACATATCAATTTGGGATGCCACTTAATCAGGTAATGGAGTGGAACATATATACACTTCAAACTTTATTAAAGACAACAACTTGGGTGCATACCATGGAAATATATTTGACTTTTTATATTTTATTTTTATTATTATTTAAGAAAAGGGGTATTTCAAGTATATAAACATACAACACTACAAAAAATATTCTTCCTTAAAATTGTATTAAGACCTAATTTTGAGTGCATGACTATGGATATATTTTGACTTTTTTTTAAATTTATTTTTATTTATTATTTTAAAAAATAATATTATTTCAGTTATATAATATTACAATTGCTGAAATAATTTTTATTTAAAAATTTTAAAAATTTTATTGGTTAAATATTCTAAAGTAAAAACTTAAATTTAAAAGTTGAAAAAATCTAAACTATTATAATATCGCTTACAAAATGGAGTTTTGCAAATCATAAGTTTTAATAATTAAAAAATTATTAGATCAAAGACTTTTGTGATCAATAATGTAATAATGTAGATATGAGTCTAACGATGTGATTAATCGGAAAGACTGATATCTAAATTAAAAAATTGTAAGATCTTTATGCATGGGCATAAGGGGAATTTGTATACTTCTGATATCAATTACTTTTTGCCTAAGAGGCAAGTACTAAGCAATGAGGCTTTATATTAAACTTGTTTTATATAATAATAAAAAAATTAAAAGGTATTATGTTTGTATTAAAAAAATTAAAAAGCATTATACATGCTATATATTTTTTCCAATGAATCTTAAAACATATACATATTGATGATTGATGTTATATATAAGTAATTATAAATATAAAATGTTATTGTTAAAGATATGTATGTTTAATTAAAAAAATATGATGCAAGAGCATCTAGTTGAAAAATGCAACAACGTTTTTACTTTCTGCTAAAATGGAGAAGAATTACGAAACTAGTTTTATTTTGTTTCATTTAAATTAAGGTTGATACAACGATTTTCTTTTAAATATTAAGCAAACAAGTAAAAATAGGATTAGTTAAGAATATGTTTAAAGAAATTGTTAAGTAACTATGGGTAACTGCAAGACAGTGTCTCGACTATATGGCACTGTTTGTAAGGCTTAGAAAGCCAAAACCAAAATCCCTATTGTGGGGGTCTGTGTGCCATTGAGAGGGGAGAAAAATATAGAAAATGAATTTACAGTTTGTTTCTCTTTAAGTATCTGTGTAAAGCAAATGAGTCCAATATCTTTGTCATAAAGAAAAGAAAGGCATTTTTCATTTTCCTCATGTGTCTATGTGTTTCAAATATTATTGTAAGTAAAACAGTGGAGCATTTTCATTGAAAAAAGCGAACGATACTCAAGTCTCGTGACTGAAGGCATTCAGGACCAAGAACCAGACAAAGGCACAGCCCAACAAGATATCACATCTTTGTCAACAAAATAAAGACTCAGGTACAAATGTCATATAGTAAACAAGCACGCTTGTGCATTTCATTTCATTTTAAAGTTTAAACAGTTCGATATACAATTCTCAAAGTAAAAACCCAGTTCAATATACATTTTTCAAAACAAAACCCAGAGGGTTTCGAAACCCATAGAAGCTGGAAACCAACGTTTATGCAGGCTCATAACAAACTAACAGCAAGGGTTTGAAACCCACGAAGCCATACGAACATAATAGAGGAAACGAGATCCAACGGCTTGTGCCAATTAAAGAAAACGCAAGCAAAGTTAACTAGGCAAACACGGAGGGATCCTACCATGTTTTTCCCAAGCTGCAAAGACTCCCAAGGACAAGGCCGTGGAGCAGCAATCTCTAGAACCGACCTGCACACCACCACAAAAATGAGATGGAAGTCAACAAAACCAAAATGGCAAATGAAACAAGGTGACAGAGAGTAGTTTAAGAAAGGGAAGAACAAGGGTTTACCTTGAAGGAGTCTTTTCCAAGATAGAGGACGAGAACCAAATCTTTAGCTGGAGGGACTCTCCCAGTGAGAGCGCCATTGACGAGTTTCACCTACTCACGAAGGGGCCAGAGAGTTAGAATCACTAAAATAAATTGCAGAAAAGAAACCAGAACAAAAGCTCACCTGAAATAGCATTTGCTAAAGCCTTCCACAGTAGTAGTAAGAGAAACACTTGCATATACATAAGCCAAGTCAAATACGTGACTAATAACAAAAACCACTGCAAGCAAAACCAAACGAAGCTTAAACCAGGGAACAGAGAGTAAGAGGGAACTCCTAGAGAGTAAGCCAACTTGAAGCCTTTGTGGAGCAGCAAACAAATCACCCCAAGAAACAAACGAAGGCACAACATACATACAGAGCCGAACCAGGCCCACAGCACACGAGAAAATGAAGGTCGACGCGTATTTTTACCTCAGTAGGTGGAAATGAATTGCATTAATACATAGGGTCGGGCCTAATACATTAAAGGTTCATTAAACCCTCGCACCAAAACCCTGATTCCCTTTATTCAGAAGATATGTAATAACGCGGTTTGGTGACACGTCGTCCCTCTCGGGATTGCCACCAAAATAGATTAAATATATAGCTACTTGAAATTATTAATATGAAAAATGTAAAAGAAGATTATTATGAGCTAAGGTTATAGGTATGAATTCTTCTCATATCTATAATCTTCTACTTAATTAAAAGCTTATTTTTTCGAATTTAAGGAAATAGGTTAATAACCCAAGACCCAGAGGCATCTTGCAAGAGTGAAAGCATACCCCCTTATAGACCATTAGCAGGTAATTATAGGTGGCGTGGTTTTCCTTGAATAATTATCATGAGTCATCCTGCATTCGTGAATAGTAGCTAATAATGGTTATCCCCACTACTGTATCCTCACTACTTGTTTGACAACTAAGTTATGATAGGTTTTCCCATTATGTAAAAAATGTATGAACTCTTTTCTTTCTCCACTTGCATGAGATGGGAGTTAAATTTTGGTTGATGAGTTTCATCCTCCAAAATAGACCTTTTCCTCTAATCAAGTGATTGTTAAGTCACTAGATCCTTCAAAATGTACTTTAACTTCTTAATTCGTCTTTTTCAAATATGTAGTCTCAAAGTCAATTTGGCACTTCCTCCTTATGGATTCTAGTCTTGTCATAGTTCTAAAGTAAGTTCCAAACGACCAATTTCTCAATAGGGGTTTACTCTTAGTTTTAATGGGATTTGAAGGAGAAATTGATGATTAAAGAATGTGGATTTTTTTCCTCAAGAGTGACCTATTAGAAGATTTTGCTAAACTCAACTAGTAGACCTGGGAATTAAACTCAACTAAAATTAATTCCCATAATTAATAACATCAAAATGTGGGTTCTAAAACTAAGAGAAGTACAATGTCCTTTTTGATATAGCATCGCAAGGAAATGTTGGTCCATCCAGTTCATGAGGTATCAAAGTATACCAAATACTTGAGTTGAACCTCTAGCTCTCCTTATAGGTGTTTTTCTATTAGAAGAAATTATCAAATATGATGTGCTAGTTCTAAGGGATTACTAGATCATGATAGAGTGATTGTTGGGGATTGCAAAATATATGAGTGTTTAAATGGACAAGAACATTCAAAGCACCATGTTTCCCCATTGATTTTTTCAATGGTGGTGTTGAATCCACATATAGTAGAATCTACATGATGCCACTTAGATCTAGAACCCATTGGTAAGGGTAAAGAAAGGTGAAAATCATAGGAGGTAGAAGTGAGAGAGTTGGAAAGAGATCCAAAATTTTGAGAGTTAACTAAGAAAATATTACAAAACATTGAAGATCAAAGAAACATTGCATTAATAGATCACCTTTATTGTGTTAATAATAAAGGAAATGTTCTAAAGGAACCCTAAACTCTAAGGACGCAAGTATAAATGTTGAGGTGTAATACCCCTACGTTGATCCCAAGGTTGTAAATATATGTATGTTTTATAGATTGGTGAGCTAGTATGGTTTTTTGGTGGGAGTACCTATGTATATATGTTTTGAGAAAAAGTGTCTATGTGATATTAGGTTAGAGAGCTTGTATAATAAAAGGTTAGTGAGCTTAGAAATGTAAATTGTAATCACATTCTAATATATTAATAAAATACATCACAACTACATACCAAGGTAGACAAGAGAGTATGGTGGACTAGGACTCCATGAGATGAAAAGGGAGCTAATGGGTTAAGCAAAGGGGCTAATTCAAAGGGTCTTAAGCCAAGGATTATAATATCTTCCTAATTCCTAAGCCATAAGTTATGATTTTATCCTAAGTTCGTATGTAGTGGGAAACAAGCCCCATGAGTGCCATGTGTCAAAAAGGGGCCATGCATATATAAACTTTGGGTCTTAGTGTGGAAGTCATTCATTATGTCCATTCTCTACCATCATTACCATTGTATACATGTTGTGTGTGAGTTGAGGAGTCATTGTAACCATGTGTCTTTCTTATGAAGCCCATGACATCCTAAGTGGATTTGGGTGAACGATTCTCCTTAGTTTTCCTTAGGGAAGGTTAGAGTCTCAAAATGGATAATTGACTAGGATAGTTTTCCCTAAATGTGAGACCTAAAGGGTGCCTAGAGACTCCATGAGAGAAATTAGATTTCTTGGATCCACAATTATCAAACTTCTTGGTTGGGCTGCATTGGAGCCTTGGAAGGGAAGTGAGACAACCTAAGGGATAATAAGGCAAAGAGGGGGGTACAGTTCCTTGGGTTATGCAGGTTGACTGGATAAGAGTGTGGTTGGAATTGTTGTTTGAGTTTGGTGCCTTGCCCTAGTCATTGTTTGTATTGATTTTGTGACCTAGTTATTGTTTGTAGCCTTTACTCTGGTGGAGTTATAGCCCCAACTTGGGGGTGACTTGTTGTTGATAGTGAGCAGTAGTCTCTATGGTTGGGTGGAACATTAAGGTTCGCAACCAATCGGTGCTTCTGTTTAAGTTAATTTTTATGTGGTATATGTGTCCAAGGTGCATTTAATGTGTTGTTTTATATGTGGAATTCTATTATATTGTGCATGTTATTGTTTTTCATGTATAAGTCATCATGCATTGAATTGCATGTCGCTAGGACTATATAAGTGTGTCATATGTAAGGCATATTATAGCTGAATTGGTATCAAAGTAAGTGGAAATGTTACAAAACATAAGCCTTATTAAACCTAATTGTTTATGGTATTAGAAAGATAATGATTAAGGTTATAATAATATACATTTTGTACGTTTTTAACTTAGGCAGTAAAAATTATTGAACTTTAGATGAGCACCATTTGCAAACCGTGTAACCAAATGAGATGAAACTAGTATTGATGAAAAGCTAGTGAAAATTCGAACTCAGTGAAACAATTAAAATAGAAATCAAACAAAAATGAGAAAATGGAAAAATTGTAGGACACTTAACCAAAAGAAAATATAAAAAAAGTGATTTAGCGAAAATTTATGGCAAGGGTCCTCATTATTTGAAATAAATAAGTAAAAAAATGGGGGTGTTGAGTTTTTACTACAACACTCGCGACACACATGGAAGAACTAGTTATCTCTGGTTAATGATAATGAACTTTAATTTACCCAAAGGTTAAAAATAATGGAGTCCATTGAATCATCAAATAATAAAACATTTTCATGGGTACCACATAAATAGATTAAGCACTATGAGTTTGAAAAGATAAGTACTCAAAAACAAACTTGAGTAAAAATCATGAATCCAAATTTTGGTAAAATTTTATTTTAAAATTACCTTGTATGAGAACTAGAAAAAGGGACGGATATGAGTGTTTTGATAAAGCATATCTCCATTGTTATGAATGGTCTCTCATATCGCTTCGTTGCTAGCGAGCCTGAACAATACCCTGATGAATTTGTCTTTTATGACATACAAACCTAGCCCTGTTGTTAGTGAGCATCCATAGCCTCGATGAGTTTACTTGTATTTCTCATGCTTCCTCTTTTTATCACCCTTTTGATAAGTGCATTTGTGAACTTTTATTTTATGATGTACTTGAGTGAAATAGGTGGGATGTTAATGGAGACTTGTGTTAATGGATATAATACTTTCATAATGTTGACTCCAAATTCTTTTCCCGTGACTATCAATCAGAGGCTCTTTATAAAGTGGAGGGGAGGGAGGGATCGATTAAGTTAAAAGCAGGTTAGATCTTTCCTTGAAAAGGTGAACCATATTACTTATAAAAGATGTGTGTTCCTCCATGAAAATGATTTTAAAGCAAGAGGGCTTTATGGTTCCATAAAGATATACCTTTAATGATAAATGAAACTCACTAAAATAGACAGAGTAAAGATTTCCCATGTATGCCAACCATTGTTGAGTGAGGATAAGGGATTCCACATAAATATTATCGTAGTCATCAAAATAAAGCCAAAACCACTAGAAAAAGGGAAAAAGAAATGGAAAGCAAACTTCAAAAATGTAAAAGTGAGGAAAGGAGAGGCTAAAAGAAAACTCAAAAATTTAAAGAACAAACCTTAACAAGATTAAAAATATCTCAACAAACGAAAAAGAAGAAAATCATATGCGTGTTCGTGCTATGTTGAGAATCTAGTAAATTGTATCATGTGGAGCTATAAGAAATTAAGCTTCCAAACTGTAAGGGAAATAGTTGTCAAGAAGTAAACTTTAGCCCAAATTAAAAGTCTATGTTTGTTGCAAATTTTCTTGTTTCAAAACAAAACCTGCATAAAAACATCTCAACAATTTTCCAATAAAATAAATACTTAAAAAACAGATAAAAAGTTCAGAGACTGCCTAATTTAGTTGATTTAATTATCAATCATTAATGTTTCTCCAAACAAGGAGAATGAGCTTTAAATCTACTCTGGTAGAGGTGTGAAAAAGCTTTATGAAGAGTTGCAAAACGGAGTTTTATATCAACAAAAAACTAAAAACTAAACTAAAATAAAAAATAAAGAAATATAAATGAATGAAAGTGCGCATATGAAACTTGCCATTGGAAAATTTCATTTGATCTTACTTGTGAGATATCATTTTCTCCAACAAATGATAACTTCTTATTTTTATTAGAATTACAAACATAAAGAAGTTGCTTTCAATGTAGTTCTCATTGGCCCAAAATCATAATTTATTCAATCAAAATTAAAGCAAGCAGTACTAGAAGAAACAATAATTCATGTTCAAGGAATGAGAAGTGAGCCAAATCCATCAGAAATGAGAATGATGATATGATTTTCTAGCAATGAATGTTTTCTTAATATTTCAAATTTCATATTCACTCCATGATTCTCATAAAATCTCAAAATTCAAGACCAAAGTTTACATATCACATATCATTTACATTATTAATGAAAGTCATTGAAGCTTGATTAGAGGTATCTCTCTGCCATCGTAGATAATTTAATTACATCATATTGGAGGTCTTTCATGCCATTAGAGATCTTACTTCATATCGGAGGTTTTTCACGGCACCCAATATATTACATCATATCAGAGATATTAAGATATCGTAACATTTTCAAAGGAGCCTCGTGGTGACAAGAACTTCGAGGTCTAATAAGATTGTGATTAGAGGGATTAACATATCGGGCACCAGAAGGGCTAGACATATCGAAGGACTTATGAAATAAAACTTATGATATTTACACATTCCGATATCGTATGGGCCTTTTATTATTTGTTATTTGAATGTTTTTTGGCAGAAATTCTTTTCGGAAGTTTAATTGATTTTCACTTCCGATATTGGAAGTCTTAATATAAATATTTTTAAATGAGAATTTCGATAAAAGAAAGCTCGGAATTAATATTGGATAAAAATATAATATCGGAACTCAGATAGTTCAACAGTGACTTCTTTGAGATTCTGAGATCAAGGATTTTGAGCAGATAAAACAAAATAGACTTGTGGATCTCAGAGAAATTCTTCAGAAAATGTTTTTAAATGGTTCCGATAAAGCATAAACCCAAGAATCTAATATCAGAAAGTGAACCACAGAAAATCGGGATTCCGATAATTACCAAATAGAGGCCCTGAATCAATTCGAAAGAAAAATGCGAACGAAGGGGATGTAAAATGAGTGAGTGTGATGAAAAAGCTTTTTAACTCAACCAAAACATGTGAGATTCGGAATAGGTATAGATAAATTCATGGATAAGATTATTTGTTGCAAGAATTTTCTGCAAATTTTCCTATGTTTGTAGCAAATTTGAGCAATAAAGAGTCTAAGCATTTCGTTTCAACTGCATCGATTAGAGACAAATTTGATTTTTGACTCATACTGATAAATGTGCAAAGAAAGGAAAATATGAAAAGAAGAAAAACTGAATAATACCCAAATTGTAATGAATCAACAAATACTTCCCTGAACATGTTGCAGATTAGAAAGAGTTTACTGCTTTCTTATCTCAAGTCTCCAAAATCTATCCAATGAAGTCTAATCTGCAAAAAGAACATAACAGAAATAAGAAGTAAACTATGAAAAAGAAAACTAATCAACAGATGAAGATGAACCTGTTAATACATACCTGGAAGAATATATATTGTAAGTTTACGTCATGAATCTTCGAGTTCTCCCATGCATTTCTCAAAATTCGCATATGTTTAACATCATCTACTTATTCAAAGATAATGCTAAGTAATGAAATTTTCAAATTACATCCACCTCAAATTTACACTAGAGGACAAGAGTGGTGAAAATGAACTTTTTAGAAATACTTGTGAATCAAAAAAATGACAAGCCATAGAAAGTCCTTGGAATTTCTTCATATATGATTAAAAAATACTCTTAACAGTGTGATGAAGCTTTTGCAAAAACAAGACAATCAAGTGCTTTCATAAGTGTGTATGATCCAATTATATGAGAACTTTGATATGTTCTAAGCCACTTTGCTAGAAAATGAAAGGGGATGCCAAGAATAACTCGGATTCATTACTTGCTTATTGAAAATATGAAATAATGAAATAAATGCAAACAAAAAAGGAATATAAATCTAAATTAATCTATCTCTAATTCTAACTGAAGGAAAAGAAACCTAACTAGGTATAGTCATACTTCCAACATAACCATTGTCTCATTTTAACTCCTACATGTATGTACAGGTCAATCAACAGGGGTAAAACTACAACTAAATTATAAAACTAAAAATTCATCCTACTATGTACAATTAACAAATTTAATGAAATAAACTTATTTACAAAAAACATTCCTTGAAATTCTTCCAAAATTTTGCCTACAAGATCATAAAAATGAGCATGTAATTCAGTGAATAATTGAAAGAACTTCAAAGGAAAAGGAAACACAAGGCTTAGGTTGAATGATACATTTTTAAATATTGAAGCCTATTGAACATTGGCAAAATAAAAAACAATCTTGAGCAACGGACATTTCAGATGTTTTTCAAATGGATTGATAAAGTATGGATGAACATTTAAAAGGTTTCTAGAAGTGTCCCATTGCTTATCAGAATGTAATGATGCACTCTCACATGCCAAGATTTGTAAATAATTCATTTGAAATCATAAATAAATTTATCAAGCATGAACAAATAAAATTTCAAAATAAAAAGTAGCCGATGATCATCCTTGAAATTCTAGAATTGATTTTGAGAATGGAATAAAATTATTTCTTTAGTATTATTCTCATCTTCAAAAATAGATTTTCTTAAGGAATGAGAAATATGGGATTCAATCAAATTTTTTTTTGAAGAAAGAGGGAAAAGAGGGTCATAATTTTTAGTTTTCAATTTATCATCACAAGTACCTTCATAAGTATTATTTTCCTCTTAATTAAGTAAATCAGAACCAATAAAGTGAGTGAACACCAAATTAAGAGAATCTTCAGGATTATTGATTGAATTACCGATTAAATTTTCTCCGCCAATATTTAATAATTCATTATTAATCACTTCCTCTATTTTCTAAAATTAAATTTGAATTCAAAGGGGCTACTGATTGAATATGAATTATATTATGGTTGCTAAAAATATCAAGGTAGAGAGAAAAATATAAAGTTGAAGATAAATACCTGAAGGATTCTCTATGCATAGATGGTTTATGATTTTCCAAAATAGACAATTCAAATTCTTCGTGCATTTGGTTGATCTGGAAATTGTTGTTGAGTTTCTCCATAATTTGCAATTTATTATCAACATATTGTGAATTAATTTCAATAGTATAATGTGTGTTGTTGTCATTTTGTGGTTGATTAAATTGTTGTTGATTTAATGGTTGATGATTGTAGCAGATAGACTGTGCATCTTGATGAATTTCTACTTGATCTACCTTATATAAATTTGGAACATTTCCATCACAATGATTAGCATTTGTAATTTCATTTTGTAAAGAATTAGAGTTTCCATTTTGAGCAATTGAATCATTATCAACAAAGGATATATTTTCTGGTTCTTGATAGTTATCACAGGCCACAGACACTAAATGTCTAAACCATCCAATTAATTGGAATTGAGGAGGCAAATATTTGGACCACAATTGCATTAAAATTAATTTAAATCTAACATAAAACATATCCAAAGTCTCACCTTCCATCCTATGCAATTCTTCCAACTGATCACACACATTTTCATGATCATAATCGTGAAATGCATGAAGGAAAATATTTTAAAATTTGTCCCAAATATATATAGAGGCAACTGGAAGAGATAAGCACCAACCTTTGGTTTTTCCTATCAAAGTATGAGTAAAGATCCTACAAATAATATCTTCATCAATATTGAATATATTGCAACTTAAAATAAATTGAAGGAGATGACTAAAAGCAGATGTCTTACCATTTTATTTTACATAAGACAGGTTCTGGATTTCCTTTACCGAAGTGGTTTTTGGATGAGGTCCAATAAAGAAATTCCAAGGAAGTTTTCTACATGGAGCCATAGTAATAAAATAAAATTTTAAAGTGTAAAATCATCAGAGACATATTTTTTCTATGGCCCTCCTTATAGCACCAAAAATGTTGTATTCTCGAAATGCCTGCCTCAACAATATAAGGGAGACCACACGGTCGAGAACTTAAAGCAGCTCCTTTTCCGTTTGGAATGGTGGTTCCAACTGGTTAAAATAGGTCCAGTTACCTTCTCTCAATCTCAAAGGGCTTAAAGTATGGTGTTCACCTACCAATAGAGAAGAGAAATCAAATCGACTCTTCTTGATGATTGGGTAAGAAATTGATCCTTAAGCTGATCTAAGGCTCAACCAAGCTACAAATAAAGTTTGCCTCTTTGATTAGAGAACTTCTAGAAATGTAATGATTAATCTAAATGCAAATTAATCATAGAATACAAGCAAAAAGAAATAAATCCTAAGCCTATCTCGATTAGGAAGATCTAGGTCTAACCCAACCAAGAGCAAGATATTCACAAAATTGAGTTTATAACATGTCTAGATTAATGTGAATATATAACTAATGAAATAGCTTAATTAATTAATATTATAATTACCAAACATGATGTTCAAAGATCTATTAACAACGAATGATGAACCAATAATATTAGAAAATAGTTCACATAATATTACTAACAATTAAATCAAGATTAAATGATAGATTTTTTAGTAAATAGTTATTGAGAAATATGGTTTCAATGCACAAGAACAAAAGGCAAAATTGAGAATAGTCATGAGACAAATATATTAGATAGCTTATCCATAAAAAGGGAATTCATATTGACAGAAGTGCACAAATATAAATCCAATAACATGATTATGCTATCAAAATAAATGAAATCTGCGTTAAAAATAATAGTATTCAAAACACAGATTGATTAAACCTGATCCGTTGCCCAATTCTTTGAATCTGATCTCCAACATTCATCTACAACTCATAAACTTTGTTGTTAAAACAAGAGCTGCAATAGTGCAAGCTTTGCTCCTCATACATGGTCCAAATTTGTAAATGATAAATCCCCATTCTTCAAACTACTATTTATAATTACAAAAAATAATTCCAAATAGGAGAGTTGTTGAAGAATAATTCCGCTCCAACAATTTTCATTGGTCCAATTTTTTTTTTCTTTTATTGCTAGAGCAATTCCATTGATTGAAATCTTCTCTTCCTCATCTCTTGAATTATTCTCCTACCAAAACCAATCAAAATTTAATTAAAATACAAATTCAAATAAAAAATACCAAATCTGGAAAATAAAATTTCTCTAATCAAAACTCAATTAAATAAATAAATAAAAGAAAATCTAAGTTTTTCATTAGTCCTTGTAAATATCCTATTAGTCAAAGAGAACATAGTCGAATGGATCTGCACTCAGAAGAGGCTATAAGCAAATTAAAATGCAAAAAGTTAAACTCGGAAAATTAATTTTGTTTACAAATTGGGAGCTTGATTTTTGGATAAATTTTAGACTAATTAAATGACTGAATCTAGTCATGCAACCATTTCAGAAATATTCTCCATGATTTTATCTATTATTTCTATAACTATTTGAGCTGTCATGGACCTCATTTGGCCAAGTAAAACTTAACTTATGAGCTTCCAAAGTTGAAGTGTCAAAACTGAATTCTGAAAAATATGTCGCGTGGGCCAAAAATATTTTTTTATTTATTAAAAATCTAATCCTAAATTAAATTAACAGTGATGATTTAATTAATATTGATTTTAAAATATTAAATTAATTACAAACTAATATATATACCATTAAAATAATTTTTAAAATTTTAATTAAAATAAATTAAGACTATAATTATATTATATTAATTAAATAAAATTATAATTAAAATATATAAATATATATATTAAAAACAAAACTTCAAATTACTAAATTTCATGTGGGTATTTGATTCATAAATGAATCGAAAATAAGTGAGGAGGGCTTTATGTGAGTTGTTGAGGTGGAGAGCTAGGAAGGCATAAGGGATATAATCATGACAGAGGTGGAGACCTTTGATAAAAACTAATAACCCGACGTATATTAAGTATTAGATATCGAAACTTACGATTATCGTAAGTTTTTTAAAATGGACCAAATGAAAAAGTTAATATTCGATATATGATATCAGAACATTTTAAAAATAATGGATTTTTTTTTAATATCGGGTTTGTTTGAAATATGAGGACTTTTATCATATATCGACGCTTTTCAAATATCGACTATCAAGATTTTTTTCATCTAGACTTTTCTAAAAGAAGGGGGGAGGCGAGGTGAAGTGGGGCCCACGTGGAGTGGGACTCATCCATTATACACTACAGTCACTTTAGTAATTAAAAATCCTGCAAAATTAACTACAGATACTTTGCGATTTTGAGATTTCAAAATAAACAGTAGCCGATGTTCATGCTTGAAATTCTAGAATTGATTTTCATACAAACTTATTAATGCACTTGAGGGGACTGTGTCTATAGTTTGAATGCTCAAATTGCCAACACAATGTGTTCAAAAATAAAAAATGAAATTCGAAAGAGAAACAAATTCAAATCGAAGGAACTGAAAATAAAGCAAATTACAATTTAGATTATTGTTAGAAATAATGGTACAACATGGTTGGAACAAATTTGCAAATATTTCATTGCCGCAAGTGTCAACAGAAATTATGAAATTGAAATTATTGTTTTCATTCACTTGTAGAGAGGAGAAAATTTCAAAATTATGATTTAGAATTTATCCCATCATCGTATGAAACATAAATTAGAATGGTGTCACAAGTACTAAAATTACTATGATGATTTTGAGAATGGACCGAAATTATTTCTTGATTAGTATTATTCTCATCTTCAAAAATAGATTTGATTAAGGAATGAGAAATATGGGATTCAGTCAAACTTATTTTTGAAGAAAGAGGGAAACGAGGTTCATAATTTTCAGTTTTCAATTTATCATCACAAGTAACTTCATAAGTGTTATTTTTCTCTGAATTAAATAAATCAGAACCAAGCAAGTGATTGAATACCAAATTAAGAGAATCTTGAAGATTATTAATTGAATTATCGATTAAATTTTCTCTGCCAATATTTAAAAATTCATTATTAATAACAGTTCCTCTGTTTTCTAAAATGAAATTTGAATTCAAAGGGGCAGTTGATTGAATATGAATTATATTATTGTTGCTAAAAATATCATGGTAGAGAGAAAAATATAAAGTTGAAGATAAATACCTGAAGGATTCTCTATGCACGTATGGTTTCTGATTTTCCAAAATAGACAATTCAAATTCTTCATGCTTTTGATCAATCTGCAAATTGTTGTTGAGTTGCTCCATAATTTCCAATTTATTCTTAGCATATTGTGAATTAATTTTAGCAGTAGATGTTGCATTGTTGTCATTTTGTTGTTGATTAAATTGTTGTTGATATAATGGTTGATGATTATTGCTAATAGATCTTGCATCTTGTTGAGTTTCTACTTGATCAACCTTATGTAAATTTGGAGCATTTCCAGCACAATGATTAGCATTTGTAATTTCATTTTCTGAATATCTGGAGTTGTCGTTTTGAGCAGTTGAATCATTATCAACAAAGAATATACTTTATGGTTCTTGATAGTTATCACAGGCTAGAGACACTAAATTTATAAACCATCCAATTAATTGGAATTGAGGAGGAAAATATTTGGACCAAAATTGCATTAAAATTAATTTAAATTTAACATAAAACATATCCAAAGTCTCATGTTCTATCCTATGCAATTCTTCAAACTGATCACACACATTTTCATAATCATATTCCTGAAATGCATGAAGGAAAATATTTGAAAATTCGTCCCAAATATGTATAGAGGCAACTGGAAGTGATAAGCACCAATCTTTGGTTTTTCCTATCAAAGTACAAGTAAAGATCCTGTAAATAATATCTTCATCAATATTGAAATTATTGCAACTTAAAATAAATTGAAGGAGATGACTAAAAGCATAGGTCTTACCATTTTATTTTACCTAAGACAGGGTCCGGATTGTCTGTACCAGAGTGGTTGTTGGATGAGGTCCAATAAAGCTATTCCAAGAATTTTTTTTACATGGAGTCATAGTAATAAATTAAATTTTAAAGCATAAAATCATTAGAGACACAATTTTACTATGGCCCTTAGAATGTTTGCCTTAACATTATGAGGGAGACCACCTGGTTGGGAACTTAAAGTGACTCTTTTTCCATTTGGAATGGTGGTTCCAACTGGTTAAACTAGGTCCAAATACATTCTCTCTATCTTTATTGGCTTAAAGTATGTCTTTCACCTACCAATAGAGAAGAGACATCAGATTGACTATTATTGTTGATTTAGATAGAAAGTGTTCCTTAAGCCGATCTAAAGCTCAGCGAAGCCACAACTAAAGTTTGTCTCTTTGATAAGAGGACTTCTGAAAATGTAATGATTAATCTAAATGCAAAGTAATCCTAGAATATAAGCAAAAGGAAATAAATCCTAAGTCTCTTTTGATTAGGAAGATGTAGATCTAACTCAACCGATAGCAAGATATTAACAAAATTAAGATTATAACATCAACTAATGAAATAGTTCAATTAACTAATATTATAATTATCAAACATGATGTTTAGAGATATATTAACAACGAATGATGAACCAATAACATTAGGAAATAGTTCACATAATGTTACTAGCAATTAAATCAAGATTAAATGGCATATTTCCAAGTAAATAGTTACTTAGAAATCTAGTTTCAATGCATAAGAGAAAAAGACAAAACTGAGAAAAGAATCATGAGACAAAAATATTAGATAGCTAAGTCATAAGAAAGGAATTCATATTGACAGAAGTGGACAAATATAAATCCAACAACATGATTTTGCTATCAAAAGAAATGAAATGTACATTAAAAATAATGGTATTCAAAACACAGATTGATTAAACTTGGTCTCTTGCCCAATTCTTTGAATTTGATCTCCAACACTCATCTACAACTCATAAACTTTGTTGTTAAAACAAGAGCTGCAATAGTGCAAGCTTTGCTCCTCATACGTTGTCCATATTTGTAAAAAGTAAATCCCCAGTTATCCCAGATCTGAGTTTTTTTCTCTCTTCACACCTACAACTCCAAACCCCTATTATAATAGTGCTATAAGAATTAAAAAATTGCAGAGAAGAGAAGCCTATCAATCCCCATTCTTCAAACTACTATTTATAATTACAAAAATTAATTCCAAATAGGAGAGTTGTTGAAGAATAATTTTGCTCCAACAATTTTCATTGGTCCAATTTCTTTTTCTTCTATTGCTTGAGAAATTTCATTGATTGAAATCTTCTCTTCCTCATCTCTTCAAATGTTTTGTTGCCAAAACCAATCAAAATTTAATTACAACTAAAATTAAAATAAATAAATAAATATCAAATCTAGAAAATAAACTCTATCAAAACTCAATTAAATAAATAAATAAAAGAAAACTTGATTTTTTCATTAATCCTTGTAAATATCCTATTAGTCAAAAAGAACATAGTGAAATGGATCTCCACTCAGCAGAGGCTATGAGCAAATGAAAATGCAAAAAATTAAACTTGAAAATTAATTGTGTTTACAAATTTGGAGCTTGATTTTCTGCTAAATTTTAGACTCATTAAATGATCGAATATAATCATGCAACCACTTCATAAATATTCTCCATGATTTTATCTATCTAACGAGTCATTTTGAATCTCATTTGGCTAAGTAAAACTCAACTTATGAGCTTCCAAAGTTGAAGTGTCAAAACTGCCAGAATTCTGGAAAATTTGTTATCAACCCAAAAATAAAAAAATTTTAATTTAAAATCTAATCCTAATTAAATTAACAGTTATGTTTTAGTTAATATTAATTTAAATATATTAAATTAATTACAAAATAATATTATACCATTAAAATAATTTTTTAATTAAAAATTAATTAAGATAAAATTATATTATATTAAAATATAATTAAAATATAGTATATTATAATTTTAATATATTTATATAATAAAAACAAATTTCAAATTACAAAATTTCATGTGGCTATTTGATTCATAAATGAATCGAAAATAAGCGGAGTGCCTTATGTGAGGTGGAGAGTGTATGGGAGGCATAAGGGATGTAACCAAGAACTTTGATAAAAACTAATAACTCAACGTATATTAAATATCAAATATCAGAACTTACAATTATTGTAAGTTTCTTAAAATGAACCAAATTAAAAAATCTAATATTTGATATTCGATATTGGAACATTAAAAAAAAGAAAAAATATCGAGGTTTCTTGAAATATCGGGGCTTTTATAGGATATTCGGACTTTTCAAATATCGGATATCGGGACTTTTTATTGGGATTTTTTTTTTTTTTTAATCGAGATTTTTGTAAAAGAAGGGAGGAGGTGAGGTGAAGTGGGGCCCACTTGAATGGAACTCGTCCATTATAAACTACAACCACTTTGGTAATAAAAAATACTACAAAATGAACTACATCCACTATGATTTTGAGATTTTATGTCTCGTAATTTCTTTTAAAATTGGGAATTGAAATAATTACCGATATCTCTAAAACACATTATTTTAATTGTTCTACAATTTGGGTGCGGTGATTTTGTATGACCATTAATGAAAAATGAAAAAAATAGCAAAAATTAACTAGGAATTAGTATCTACAATAAATTACTAATTTATTTACAAAAATTAAAATAATATACATTTTGTACATTTTTTAACCTAGGGGTAAAAATTATTGAACTTCGAATGAGCACCATTTGCAAATCGTGTTACCAAATGAGATGAAACAAGCACTGATGGAAAGATAGCGAAAATTCGAACTCAATGAACAATCAAAATAGAAATCCAACGAAAACAAAAAAATGACAAAATTTTAGGACACTTAACCAAAAGAAAATATCAAAAAGGTGATTTAGCCAAAAAATTATGGAAAGGGTCCGTATTATTTGAAGTAAATAAGTAAAAAATGAGGGTGATGAGGTTTTACTACAACAGACTCATACCAACTCATTGAGAAAACCTATACAATCTTAAATAATGATAAATGTATATGAAAATGGCACTGTGTACACATTCCCCAACTATAAGGAGTGAAGTGTGTGACTGTGACCCAAAAGTGTCGTTTTACTATGACAAATATGTTATGACCATGGAATGAACTTAGAGATGTTTTAATTAGTATGATGACACTTAAGAACATCCAGGAACACTTGAAACACGTAGCATGACATGAGAAAACACTTGATGATCAAGGTGACCCTAGATACAACAATGATAGTAAGTTCCAAAATTCGAATGTAGTGAAATTTTGGAGGGTGCTGTAGCAGCGACAACACTTGGTGACACATTGGGAGGACTTCAACTTCTTTATCTCGGAATAGATTTTGGTTAAGGTTTAGACCTTTAGGAAGTATTTATTACCTCGATTTCCCCCTTTCAATTCAGTTTTATACATATCATTTCACTTTTCTCTACTTGGTTCCACACACAGAGATACACCGCATCACAACTGTTTCAATCTGGGAAAGGGTAATGTGCATGGCAAGTATATGATATTCAAAATATGAATTTTCATCTCTGGTGTTGCTCTGCTACCAGTAGGCATGGACAGTACCCTGACAGAGTCACTTCAGGAGCATAAATATTGATTCACTGCTAGCGAGTCTGGTAAGTACCCTAGCAAAGTTGTTTGCTCCACCTCCCTACACAGGAAGTATTTCTCTTCTTTCACCCTTTATTTATTTATTTAATAGAACTATTCATCGGCACTTATTATTTTCAATGGGTGGAAGAGGGATCCCAACTTATTGAGAGCAAATGAGGTTTCCCCTTCAAAGAAGTATTTTTAGACCTCTGATATTGGTTTGCTTGCTTCAGATTTTCCCCTTATCCCTTCTCTACTATATTGAATAAGAATTAGCACACAAATAGACTTACACCAAGTTGAGAAGTTTAGATACTATCATAGGCATGGATCTAATAGGTTCCCTCACGATTATCCTATTGGACAAATCGTATTTTCCATTCAGACTTATCTCAACCTATAGCATCTTCCCCAGACAAAGAAGGAGAACAAATAGAAAGCCAAGCATTGTGGTTTCCACGCTTTCTCTTTTATTCCACTATAAATTCCTTTAGAGCCAAACACTTTTCACACAAGGTCTTATTCAAGAAAACAAAAAGAAAATACATGAAAAAACAATGAAACAAAACCAAAAGAACTAAATAAATGGAGGCGGGACATAAAACAACATGCATAATATATAATAAGAAAACAAACGAATGTAGAGACTTGATGGAGAGTAGGACAGAAGGTGGATGCACTGCAAGAGGAAACTAAATGCAACTAAGTCTACTCCTAACCTAATCAATTAGAAGGTCAGGGCTAAGCGTAATGATATTTCCAATGAAACCATCGATGTTCCCAACCTACAACCACAAAGATATGAGAAATTAAACACAATATGAAACTACGTGTAATAGAAAAGATAAGAACTTTGAAAACATGCACAACTAACTGAAGGTTTTTCTTATTACCAAAACGATGTGTCATACCGAATGGTTTGAGTCAATTTCAGAATTTACCTTGTTGTTTGAAATGTAGACCATACAAACCTTGCAGGTTGCTTGCAAATACACATTCATCTGTGCTCTCAATTCTTACAAACATCAGAAAATATTAGAACTTGTTATTTGCAATGGAGCTTGTCAGGTAATATTGTTCTAACCATTCAATGATTGGATCTTGATATTCAAGACAACAAATTTGAAGAGTCTAGGACTTATGAGAACATGAATTTTCAATTAATGTATTCAAATCACAAGGAGAATCGTTGATATTATGATTAGATGGGTCAATTAACATATAAATCTCTCGATTCTCTATTGGTTCCCTTTGTATCCAATCACATACATAGTCAACAATAAGAAAGCTTAAGGCATTCAAAATAATTGTTGAGATTATGAGTTCAGGATACTAAGTTGACAAATGATTAGAAACATGTGTCAAATCAAACTTAGTACTAACACAAGGGTTTTGGTTGATTAAATGGTTGAAGTAATTGCAATTATTCTAGAAGAGAACATGTGTAACAACCATGGTGAAAATTTCCATGTAATAAAAGTTAATAAAGGAAAAATAATAACCACAGTTGATGGGACACTTATTGCAAGATGAATGTTGGGAAAAACATCCTAGTGTGGGTGTTCATCAGTTTATTAATGGCTAAAGAAATTGGCAAAGGCAATGGCTAAGGCTTTGGAAAGGAAAAATAGAATTTTTGGCACATTTATTTATGAAAATAATGGAAATTATAAGAAAAGGGAGGTGAAAGGTCACAAGTCGCATGTGAGGAGGAAAATGAAGAAAGTAGAGGCCTCATTCATAAAAATGCTTCTGAGGATCAGTACACAGATTTTGTCCATTTAGTTTTGGAGCTCTCTCATTAATGTCTCTCTTTCTCTCTCATTCTTGGGTACTTGGAGTTTCTTGAAGCACTCTTGAAGAGTGTGGCATACTTGGATTTTTGGAGCATGAAGGCAAAGGAGGATCAGGAAATTGCAAGAGGACGTCGGAATCAGCAACTACAACATGTTTTTCTTTTCGATATCGAGTTGCATGTATGTTTTCTTCACTAGTTTTGGCATGGATGTCATATGCATGTGGTTTTTTGGTCATGATCTATCATTGGCATGGAGGATGGTCGGAATTGACAGTGGAATTGCCTAGCCTTACCATTTCCTGGATAGCCATGGTGATTGTGGATTTATTTCCTTGTTTTTTTTGGGTTGATTCTCATGTTTCCTTAGCTTGGGTTGAGTTACTAGCCCCGAAGCCTTGGTTGGACAAACACTCTGGAGCCCTGTATTAGCTTGGGTTGAGTTACTAGTCCCAGAGCCTTGGCTGGACAAACGCTTTGGAGCCCAGTATAAGCTGTGTGTTGAGTTACTAGTCCGGGAGCCTTGGTTGGAACAAACGATTTGGAGCCCTAGAAGGCTTGGATAAAGGCCAATCTGATAATGGTTTTGTGATGTCCGACCTCAAGGTGCAATCACTATTTGATGGGTTGAGGTGGCTGGCCTCTGGAAACCCTAGATGGTTTTGGATTGATGTGTTCTATCAAATCCCACGTTCATGCTTGGAATATGGCACAAACGTGAATGGATGAAGAGAGATTTGGCTTAGCCATTTTATGGTTGGGTGGAATATGGAAGTCCCATCCCGGGTTTGGATTTTGCATCATCAATATGAGGTTATTTCTCTTTGTATTTCTATGAGTATTATAATGGTTTATATGTGGGTTATATGGTTGTGATATCCTTGGTATTTTTGTTTCTATTATGTTGGTTATGTATATGTTTTATGACAGTGGCTATATATGGTTCTCATCATGTTTTTACTAGTAAATGAATGAACAATGTATCTATGACCTAATGGATGAAATGGAAACTAATGTGTTGAGGCATCGATACACCTTAGTGATTCTCAGCTAAGTATGAGACCCTTATGCTCAGATTTTTTATTTACACCTATAGATTACATATTCGCGATATGTTTGACGAAATTTCTGTCATGGCTAGTAGGGGTCCATTCAAGGTCTTATTTAAGTAACTACATTTATATTGTCATTTCCTTGTTATATTACTGTTATGAAGGTTTCATTCAATTATGGGCAGTGACCTCAGCTTTGTGCCTCAAAAAGTGGCTCAAATCCCACGGACGTTGGCACAACACTGAGAAAAATAGTCCCTGGATGTTAGCATGTCTTGTCATCAGAGTGTCTAGTGCCTTCTAGATGCTGGCAGGAATATAGCATGGGAGTGTTCGAGGGTCAAGTGGTCCAAAATCTTAGTGGGACCTAGGAGTTGGTTGGAAGAAAGGTTGGGATGGTTCTGTAGAAATTCTCACTATAGATTAATTTGATTATGCAATATAATTAATGCAAAATACTTAATCTACTTCTACAATCAAACTTGCAGAAGCTTAATCGATTTTGAGCAAGATCAAACATAACACATATAACAGAGAAGAAGAATCAATCAGACATGAAACATAGAATTATACTCTGGGGAAAGCCTCGGCTAAAAACCCCGCTATCTATATTATCATACAAGTGGAAATATCTCAGGATTACACAAAGCTTTAGCTCTCACAGCTATCCAGTTCTCAGTACAATCCCTCACACTACTCATAGATAGATTAGACAACTCAAATGCCTTTCCCTCTGTCCTCCAAGCCTCCTATTTCCTTGCGTTGTTTTCCCTGGGTGCTCCTTTTGTAACCTTGTGTGACACTGGTCTCACACACTGTTCCAATACACAGTAAAACTGTGCAATCCTCAAGGAGTTAATTCCTTCCGCATGCAAGATATTTTCTTATAAGAAAATTCTTGCAACTAATAGTACATTGTCCCTGCCTTTAATCTCAACTGGGCTTTTGTCTTAACTGACATGCATGAGTTATTCATGAGAGAATATTCAGTTATCTGGAGTACATTAGTTTCATGCATGCATGCATTAACTGACTGGACTCACAATCAGTTCCACAAACTATTTGGAACTAATTTAACTGGACTTAACTCAGTTAACTAAGCTAACTAATTACAACTCAAATAAAACTCATCATTATCTTCTTAATTAAGAGATAACTTCCTCAATCAAAGGGATAACTGTTGCATGACTTCACAAAGACTTCATGTTTGAATTTCTCTAACTAATTAACTCAAGATGAATTAATTAATTATTTTTCAAACAACTGGTGAGACTAAATTCAAATGTTAGTTCAAGGACAAATTAAAATTTGATTATATCATGAAATTCTATCCTTAGCAATGCTATTTATAGCATTTCTTGTTGTTATTTTCAACACTCCCTCTCAACAAGAAAGGGATTATCTGCCACCCCAATCCTGTCTCTATGGAACTCAAATTTACACTATGACAATGCCTTAGTCAAAATGTCAGCATCTAGCTCCTCGGTCGAAATATACTGCAACAACATGATCCTCCTCGCCACATAGTCTCTGAGATGATGATACCGAATGTCGATATGCTTGGACTTGTCATGAAATACTGGATTCTCAGAGAGTTTGATACAACTCTGATTATCACAATAGATCACAGTTGGATCCTTCCTTTGATCAAACAAACCAACTAGAATTTTCTGCATCCAAATGGCCTCACATGTTGCCTGACTTGCAACCATGTATTCAACCTTTGCTGAGCTAAGTGCAACTGACCTCTGTTTCCTGCTGTACCAAGAAACTATAATTGAATCAAGGTTGAAAATTCCTCTTGATGTTCTCTTCTGATTTGATGGACTCCCTACCCAATCTGCATCTGTGAAGCCATGTAGCTTCACTCCCTCTGACTGTCTATACCATAATCCATACTGAGATGTGTCTCTAAGGTATCTCAAAACATGCTTAGCTGCCTTCCAAAACAACTTGGTAGGCTGAACCATAGCTTGACTCAGCTGGTTCACCACATAGCACAAATTTGGTCGTGTGTTCACTAAGTACATCAGTGAACCCAAAGTTGTCGATACACAATAGCTTCTACTACTTCTCCTGAAGTAGCATCCTCCTTCCTCCAATTACTTGCTAGAGGAGTCTGCATGGGCTTGCACTTCTCCATGTGGAATCTCCTAAGTATCTTATTGGCATACTTGCCTTGAAACACAAACAACTTCCCATCCTTCTACCACACTTCCGTGCCTAGAAAGTAGTGCATGAGACCCATGTCTTTCATCTCTAACTCTCTTGCAAGGTCTTCCTTGCAAGACATGATCAACTGATCATCACCTGTCAATATTAGATCATCAACATAAAGAACAATGATCAACTACAAGTTTGCATCCGCTTCACACTTTGTGAAGCCCAACCTGGTGAAGTAGTTGTCGATCCTAGTGTACCAAGCACGAGGTGCTTGCTTCAGCTCATACAAAGCTCTCTTGAGTCGGCACACATGCAACTCACGATTGAGGGTCTCAAAACCTTACGGCTGCTCTATGTACACCTCTTACTCAATCTTGCCATTGAGGAATGCAGTCTTCACATCCATCTGATGGATCTTCCAACCCATCTGTGCTGATAGTGCCAACATTGATCTGATAGATGAGTACCTTGCTACAGGAGCAAAAGTCTCATCATAGTCAATCCCCTCGACCTGTGAGAAACCACAGGCAACAAACCTTACCTTATGTTTCTCCACACTACCATCAACATCTTGCTTTACCTTGTAAAGTCAATCAGAACTCACAACTGACATGTTCTCTGGTCTTAGAACCACATCCCAAACATTGTTCTGAACTATGGAGTCATACTCCTCCACCATAGCATCAACCCAAATCAGCTGCTACACTGCTTCCTCAAAGGAAGATGGCTCAGTCTCAACACATTCCCCAACAAGGACCATGTATCCAGTGTACCTATGAGGTGACCTCCTCTGTCTACGCTGAGAAGATGGTTCTCCCACATTATCTCTCACATCTGACAACGATTTGTCAGCTTTTTTCATGCACTTCTGCCCATCTCTGGAAGAGTCTGCTTGAGTGGATGTCTTCACTCCCGGAACCTCTGCATGTGGCTGCTCCACATCAGTCTGGTTCCTCCTCCTTAGGAACCAAAAGTTCCTCCACAGCCTATAGTTGGAGCTCCCTCTCAAGGGAAACTTGCATGGCCTTCTGCTCATCAAAATTGAGATCTTTGTGAACCACTATCCTTTGACTGGTAGGCAAGTACACCCGATAGTTGTGGGGTGTATCAGTGTACCCCACAAGTATCCCCAACTCAGCTGTTGGCTTAATTTTCTTTCAAGAATCCTTGGTCACATGGAAATATCCCGATGAGCCAAAGATCTTGAAGTGACCCACATCTAGTCTCTTCCTGGAGAAATCTTCCTCTGCTGTCTTCATCCTAAAAATGTGATGCAGGCTTCTATTCTGCAAATAGACCATTGTGTTGCATGCCTTAGCCCACAAATGAAGTGGTAGGCCTTGGTCATGCAACATCACCTAAGCTTCCCCCCCAATCGTTTTGTTCTTCCTCTCGGCCACCCCATTCTGTTGTGGGTTATGAGGTGTCGTCAACTCTCGTTTAATTCCTTTCGCTGCACAGAAGTCCTTAAACTCTTGAGAAACATACTCTCCACCATTGTCGCTTCTTAAGGCCTTGATCTTCTTCCCTGATTCTTTCTCAACCAAAGCTTTGAACTCACAAAACTTTGAGAAGGTTTGATCCTTCTTCTGCATGAAATAGATCCAACATTTACGAGAAAAATCATCAATAAAAATCACCTAATACCTTTGTTTCGCGGTGGAGGCTACCGAGAATGGTCCACACACATCTGTATGAACTTGCTCCAATATTGCTTTAGCTCGATTGTCTTGATCATGAAAGGAATATTTTGCATACTTACCCAAGGTACAACCTTTGCATGTGTCCACTTGCTCAAGTTTACCTTTGGGAAGTCCGGTAGAAATCTGCTGCATTAATTTCAAGGCCCCATGATGCAAGTGGCCCAACCTTCTATGCCATAACTCGCCAATATGTTGTCTTTGCATCAATTCTGCTTTGGAACTCAAAGTAGCACAGTCATCTACCTCTAGCTTGTAGAGATTCTTCACTCGAATCCCAATCCTCTTGGTTTGACTCGTGGCTATGTGTCTTAGGAACGCCTTTTCTTTACTGAAGACTACATCATAGCCTTTGTCTTCCAACATTGCAACTGATACCAAGTTCTTCTTCAGTCCAGGCACATACTTTACATCAGTCAGGGTGAGAGGAGCTTCATGCTCCCTCTAAAACACAACCATGCCTTCACTTGAAGCATTGTACTTTCCATCATCGCTCATCTTTATGCACATCTTGAGGTCTTTCTCCTCCAAGGTACTGAATAAAATCTTATTGCCGGTCATGTGGAATGAGGCTCCACTATCCAGGTACCAAACACAACCCACCATTGATGAAACCATGCATGCGATGAGGGTAAAATCCAATTCGAACTGAGAGGTCAATGCCTCACCTTTTGATTCTTTGGAGGATCCCTTCTTGGATTTCTTTAATGGACAATTAGTTGCATAATGGCCCACCTCATGACAATTAAAGCATCTCACATTAGATTTGCCAATCTTCTTCCCACCATGAGAAGAACTCAATTTGTAATGGGAAGCCTTCCCTTTCCCTTTCCTTGCCTTACTGGCTAAGGCTAGATTTTCTTCATCATCATGCTTAGATGAAGAACCATCTTTGGTGCTCCTCCTGATCTTCTCTTGCATCAGATCTAACCACATTCGTTCCCAATCTGACAGTTTCTCTCTTCCATTCATTGAGTCCTGGTAGCTATGCTAGCTCTTAGGAAGACCAAGGAGAGCAAGACTCACCATATCATCATTGGCTATTGTTATTCCTACACTTCCAATCTCATCTTTGGAGGTGGTGAGCTTGTTCAGATAAGTAGAAATAGTGTCACCCTTTTCACACTTGATTTTCTGAAGCTTGTCCTTTAGCGCCAGTTTCCTTTGGTCGTTGTTGTTCTGATATAGGTCATTCAATGTCTTCCACATTGAGAACAGAGCCTCCTTCCCATGGAGACTTGAGACAATATGGTCTCGAACTCCCTCCAGAATAATCCTCCTTGCCTTCGCCACACACTTCTTCCATTCCGCCAATTCTTGGGCATTAGTTGTTGCAGGCTTGGGGATTTCTTGATCAATGAAATCCTTCAAACAATTGTCTTCTAATATTGCTTCCATGTGATCCTTCCATGCTATGTAATTCGAGCTGCCATCCAGTGCATACTCAAGTCTCAAGCCATTGAACGCCATTGGTGAACTTTGAGGTGTGATAAGAATTCAATTTTGTACCTGCAATCAAGAACTTCAAACTTCGACTTTTCCCTTCTCAATATGTTGTTCACATCTCTAGTCACGTTTCCTCTGATACCATGTAGAAATTCTCACTATATATTAATCTAATTATGCAATATAACTAAAGCAAAATACTTAATCTACTTCTACAATCAAACTTGCGGAAGCTTAATCGATTTTGAGCAAGATCAAACAGAACACATATAATAGAGAAGAAGAATCAATCATACATGAAACACAGAAGAATACTCTGGGGAAAGCCTCAGCTAAAAACCTCGCTATCTGTATTATCATACAAGTAGAAATATCTCAGGGTTGCACAAAGCTTTAGCTCTTATAACTATCCAGCTCTCAGGACAATCCCTCACACTGCTCATAGACAGACTAGACAACTCATATGCCTTTCCCTCTATCCTCCAAGCCTCCTATTTCATTGCATTGTTTTCCCTGGGTGCTCCTGCTGTAACCTTGTGTGACATTGGTCTCACACACTGCTCCAACACATTGTAAAACTGTGCAATCTTCAAGGAATTAATTCCTTCTACATGCAAGATATTTTCTTATAGGAAAATTCTTGCAAGTGATAGTACATTGTCCCTGCCTTTAATCTCAACAAGGCCTTTGTCTGAACTGACATGCATGATTTATTCATGAAATAATATTCAGTTATCTGGAGTACACTAGTTTCATGCATGCATGCATTAATTGACAGAAATCACAATCAGTTCCACAAATTGTTTGGAACTAATCTAATTGGACTTAACTCAGTTAACTAAGCTAACTAATTACAACTCATCCTTATCTCCTTAATTAAGGGATGATTTCCTCAATCAAAGGGATAATTGTTGCATGACTTCACAAAGACTTCATGTTTGAATTTCTCCAACTAATTAACTCAAGATGAATTAATTAATTATTTTTCAAACAACTGGTGAGACTAAATTCGAATTTTAATTCTCAATTTTAATTCAAGGACAAATTAAAATTGGAATATATCTTGAAATGCTATCCTTAGCAATGCTATTTATAACATTTATATCTTTAACATTTCTTGTTGCTATTTTCAAGAGTTTCCTAAGGCTCCTAATGTTGATGTTGAAGGTCTATATGGTCTGTTTCTGTCGATTCCACTTCCTTAACGTGAATTAGGAGGTCGAATCATATCAATATGGCCTCTCGTTGCATAATTACCCCAGTTGGCTGGTTACTTAGGTAGATGTGGGAGGAGGGTGTTACAAAGTGGTATCCGAGCATGGTTCACCCCTCAGACTGGATGGGTTGTGTGTGTTGGTCATGCATTCATGTCGGTTGCATGTGTGTCTCTTATGCTTGTATTCCATGTGCTTGTTGCATTTGCATGGTGTTGATCATGTTGTAGTGATATCGCCATGTGGAATTTGATGGTATTGTTGTGGGATGCATCGTCATGAGTGTATGACTAGTTACATGTCATTATATGTCGCTTACATGTATCATTCTTATATGTTTGGTTACATGTATAATTCTTGTAGGCCTGATTACAAGTATTGTTCGTTTATGGTTGATTATATGTGTTTATGCATGTGTTTGGTGAATTACACATTGCTTATGCATGTTAATTTTTGCATGTGGTCAAGTGTACAATGATGTAATGGTTGTTGTCATGCATGAGGTCGTGGTATGCGTTCTTGATAATCTCATGCATTGATGACTAAACCCTAGCTAGAATGATGGTTGCATGGTTATATGCTTATATGTCATGTTCTATATGATGTCATGATTATGTTATACTTGTATCACAGTGATTTGTTTATGTTGTAGACAAGGTATCATCCTTGAGCTATACTATGGTACGTTGGTTTGTTTTGGTTTGGTTTAATTGACATGGTATACCTTGAAGGAAGAAATATCCAATGGCTAGCAAGATGGTAGACTTCGGCGTAAATCACATAGGACAGATCTTTGTCGAAGCGTTTCGAACCAACTAGTGTGGTTCATCATCAGGACGAGTTGAAGACACAAATCTGACCTAGCATGTTAAATAGACTGAGCAGAGACTCTAACGGCTACCCAACTCTAACGGCTACCTAACAGCTAATTTGGACTCCAAGGTCTAGGTCAAGACTAAATTAATAAATGTAACATTCTTTTTATTTTTATTTTTATTTCTATAATTATTTTTATTTTTATAGTACTAAGATTTAATAATATATCATTCTATTTATATAAAAAGTAAAGATAGGTGAAATAGCATCATAAATATATTAATTGTAAAGGTTATCCTATAAATAAAAACGAATTACTTAATAGTCTACTTTTATGGTCAAGATTAATCATAATAATATTATAAAGATATCAATCAATATAAGGTAAGCGAAGAGCTGCAAATTATTCATTTATTAATTTATTTACTAAAAATATATCTAAATTTTTACGGTACACGAAGAGAATTACTAACCCTTATGGTTGATTTACCAGGTAAAGTTAATTTGTTTATAATTTTCTCATTATAAAATTGTTTAATATGTTAATTAATAGTACTATTATGAATGTCGGGAAAAACTAAAATCTAGTAATT
>APFE030454654.1:50484-100710 GCA_000404065.3 Pinus taeda | reverse complement strand
TAAATGAAATTAGAACCTAGAATAAATAGAAATTAACTACTAAATACTAATGGATTATGAAACTAACAAAATGAATCAAGATAGGAATATAAATACAAATGTAAATAAAAATAAATTAGAACCTAGACTCCATAATAATTAGCTATGCTATAATAATGACCTTGACCTGGATAGAGAGAGATCCCACCTCCTTGATGTCTTTGTGGAAAACGGATATTGTAGGCACCTAGGTCGGAAAGCCTTCCTTACAGCCTCCAAGAATGCGTTTAAGAAGAAAGAGCCTAAGGAACGCCATCCTGGTGTCCATCTTCCCTACATCCAGGGAACCACAGACAAGATTGCGCGGGTCCTCAAAAGGTTTGATATTCCCTCAACCTTCAGGCCCCTCAAAACCATTCGTAATTCCCTTCGGTCAGTGAAAGATCCTGTTAAGCCTATGGACATGAAGGGGGTTTATTTGATTCCTTGCTCATGTGGGACGCCCTATATAGGAGAAACAGGGCGATCCATCCAGCAAAGAATCTGTGAACATGCTGCTGACCTGAGACATGGGAGAACAAAGTCGTCAGCCTTAGCGGAGCATGTGGACAAGACAAAGCATCATGTCTGTATAGAGGAAGCCAAGGTGATTGCCAAGGTGGCTCAGTTCCGTCATCGGAAGTTAAGGGAAGCTATAGAAATTGAAAAAAGGCCTATCAATCTCAATAGAGATGATGGCTGGAAGGTAAGTAGGTGTTGGATCCCCGCCCTTTCTTCCTAGTGTTTTTTGCCCCCTCTGCCCCCCCGCCCTTTGTTCTTCTGTTTCGTTCCCCCTGATCCCGTCTGATTCTTCCTCTTCCGCCTTGAGCTAGGGTTTCCTTTAGATTTTCTCTTGTCCTTCGCCTCCTATATTTCTTAGGAGCTCTTCCTGGCTGCTTCCTTTCCGCAGGGTTCTTATAGTATTTTCTCCTCGATTATATAAATTTAGATGGATGTCTATTATATATTCCCCTTTATATGTTAATATTCTACTTAAGTTTAGACTCATGCTTATATATAGATATATATATATATATAATTTCAGTTATTATTCTAACTTGGTCTCATTTAATCATGTGATTTTTTGCATTGATGGGGGACCTTCACCAGCTCGTCTAGTTAATTATTTAGGCATCCATAACGTCATTATTATATCATAGTTAATTATTATGTAGTCTAGGTTCTAATTTATTCATTTTTATTTTTATTCTTATCTTGATTTCATTTTATTATTTTCATAATTCCATTATTATTTCGTAGTTAATTACTATTTATTCCAGGTTCTAATTTCATTTATTTTATTTGCATTGATATTTATATTCTTATCTTTATTACATTTTATTACTTTTATTTGGTTCTCTATACATCTTCTTAAATTAACGGTAAATAAGTATGGTATATCTAGATATCTTTTAGCAATTTGACATTAGTTATCTATTAATAATATATATATATATATAGATATATAATTATTAGTATTATTTATATATTATTACTATTATACATATGTATATTATATTATTATTATTAGATTTAGATTTTAGATTTTCCCGATATTCATAATAGTATTATTAATTAACATATTAAACAATTTTATAAAGATAAAATTATAAACAAATTAACTTTACTTTTTAAATCAACCATAAGGGTTAGTAATCTCTTCGTTTACAGTAAATTTAGATATATATTTAGTAAATAAATTAATAAAAGAATAATTTACCTTACATTTATTGATATCCTTATAATATTATGATTAATTTTGACCAAAAGAGTATACTATTAAGTAATTCATTTTTATTTATAGGATAACCTTTATAATTAATATATTTATGATGCCAATTCACCTAGCTTTACTTTTTATATAAATAGAATTATATATTATTAAATCTTAATATTATAAAAATATAACATATAAATATAAATAAAAACAAAAAGGATATTAAAATTTATTATTTAGTTTTGACCTAAAACCTTGATGTCCAATTAGCCGTTATGTAGCCGTTGGAGTCTCTGCTCAGTCTAATTTAACATTTGCTAAGCAGATATGTTGTCTTCAAAATATTGTTATATTAACTAACTTTTCAACCTTAGCAACATTTCTCTTTAGGCTTTTCAAATGCAAAGATGTAACCTTAAAAAAATCAAAATATTAATTTAATAAATATTAATTAACATCCATATTAATTAACATATTATTAAACTAAAAAATACTTTGGTTTTTTAGAAAAAATACTTTGTTTTTTTAGATGATTGGCATCTAAATAGTCAAAATCGTCCATCACTTGGTAGCCCTTAGCATGAGTGAGTTTATGCCCACAAAATTTGGAATCAATAACTTTTATTCCACATAATGCCTTGACAAAACTTCCAATAACCTTTGCTCTATACCTATAGATTAAATTTAAAATATTAAAATATATTAACTTAATAATTATATTTAAATATTATAATTTAAAAATTTAATTTAATAATATGTAATTTGATATTAATTAATTAAACTAATTAAAAAAAACGTTGAAAGGAGTTGAGAGTTTACATATCCAAATCACAACCCCCAAGAATTTACTGTCAATACTACGGATATCATAAATGCGATAGTAAATATCATTTATCATAAATCTCTTTGGTTACAAAACTCTTACCTTTGTTAAAATGTGGGAATTTGTATTGAGGTTTTTATATGGTATTTTATATGAAATTTGTTGATATTTTTTTTTAAAGAATAAAGATATGTATTTGTAATTTCTTTTAGTTAATATTTTTTTATTAAATGATCGATTGATGGAATGTTATATAAATTAGTTATTATAATTCAAAGTAAGAAATAGAAAATTAAATGTTAATAAATATTAATAGAGATTAAAACACTTATTTATAATATATCTCATATATTCATAAAGTTCATAAAAATTAACTAAATTATCTATTTTATTTTGTTATTATTAATTATAAAAGAATTAATATATAAGTTAAATTGTACATATATTTGGAAAAAAGTGTAACACGATTTTTAACTATGGAGATTCATGCATACTTTACTATGGAGATTCTTAGCATGTAAATAAGTTTTGGTCATAATACCATAGGCCAATATCATAGGTTATTTGTACCACATACCCAAAAAACACTATGATTAATGTTCATATGGCATTTTATTTAATTAATAAATTTAATTAAAAGGGCAATAGCCAATTGAGTTGCCCCAGGGACAAATTTTTTAATAACATAATGAAGTGTTTTTTTGCAAATTTTTTTGAATAAATTTTGTCCAAATTTTAATTAAGAATAAGAAATTGTAGTTTTAAGTTGTTAAGTTAAATGTGCAAAATCCTAATGCACCATTTTTTTCCCTTTTTTTATGAACTTAAAGACAATGTACTAAAGACACACAACATTTTACATCATGCATCTTGCTTGTCCATTTTTCAAGAGTATGGCTACATTCTGATTTCTAGTAGGATTATTTCCACTTACATCATCCTTCCCTTGACAATGGGAATTTTGTTCAAAATTAGACCATGAATAGGCCCTCCAAAAGCCTCCTAAGGCAAACTAAAATTTGGAAAACATCCGAGTTGCTTACATGTCCATTTTAGGGCATGGAACCCCTTCTCATTTTCTAGCTTCCTTTGTACAATTGAGGCTTGTATTACTTCCATCTTCCTGAGCTTCCTCCCAATTGCTTTGCATGTATGGAAACTTCACCACCATGCTCAGTTCCAACCTTTCTGTTATGTTTCCTTGTTGACTGTTGAATAGTTTCTCACCAAGCATTATTAAATTCCACCCTCCCATTTGAAAATAAAATTGTATTATTCATTTGTTGCTCATTATGGCTTCCTCCTACATCACAACAATGATATGGACTACCTCGTTGACTCATAGATATATCATGGTCTTCACTCTAGATCCATATTAACATTTAAACGTTCTTGTCTTCCTCTGGTTTGTTGGAATTCCATTTGACAAACAACTTAACTTGAGATTGTGAATAGATCTCTACTCCTAATCTTGTAAATGAAATTGGGAGCAGAAATTCCTAGCTTGATTTGTTTAGTCCCCAACAATGTACTCGACCAATAAATGCTTTTAATTTCGTATTGGCCAATTGTTGTTGATTCCCAATTAATGGCTCATCTTAGCATCAGTATAGGTTTGAAAATTTTTATTTATCCATGAGGATACACATATCATCTCACTGGCAAAGGCAGAAGTGTGATAACATATACATTGTAAACTCAAAGTTAGAACAACAATTACCATAGGAGTCCGTCTTTGGGAGAAGCTGAAGGGATTTGTTCCCTCCCTTTCCAAACTATGACAATATAGAGACCAACAAGATGGATTTTTTCATGTTGATCCCGTGACATATCACCCAGACAATAAGTTCTGTGTGATCATAGCTCAAACTTAACAAGAAAGGATATGCGTTGGAATTTAGTGTAGTATGAGTTCAACAACAACTTTCTCCAAAAGGAGATCCTCAAGGATTCCCATGTTAGACTTTCTGTTAGACTTTCTCTTTGTCTGTAGACTAGTTACACGATATATGGAGAGCCGAAAAAAAAGTCACAGACACCAACCTAGGTGAAATCTATCCAAGGAGAGATTCTGACTTTTCCTATACTAAATTCGCTAAACGGAGTTAAGAAAAGAGGCCCTATAATACCTTTTGTCTTGACAGGAATCCAGGTGTGTTGATGATCCACCACTTGTTACAAACTTGAACCTATATAATCCTTGGAGCACATCTTGGATCATTCCATGCTAATATGGATATAGTTGCCTCGTTCCTTCTTTAGTATCTAGCAATTATACCTATAAGTGCATCCATTTGCTTTCATAAACCACAAATTGCTAAAATATGCAAGTCTCAAGCCTTCATTGTAATTCAACACGTCCTCCCCTTTTGATTATGTTGGTCCTTGTGTACCTTGCTTGTTAGACCTTGTGTGAAGTAATCAATACTTCCCCAATGCTTCATCATGTTGTCTAATTGATCCTCCTTATGTCCCAAATGTTTTTTAGAACACTGAGGTTGACCAAAAATTTATTAAAGCACTTGGACTCATTACACTATGCCATATAAGTTAATTGATTTAATTTTGTATACTATATAATATATTTCCCTATTTCATTTCTAATATAAGTTAACAATGAGAGATTTCAAAGATGCACGGTAAGTTTAGGGAGTCTTACCCAAACCAAAGTTGTGAAGATTGACGTTGTAACCATATCAAAAGTAGGAGACTATGGTTGCACAAAGAGATAACCACTACCCAAGAACCATAGCCCAAAATCACAAATAATCTTCTTATCCTCAATATTATCAAAGGAAAGAGGATAGAGATCATCAATCAATAAAGGTTTCCACAAATTAGAGATCCACTTGTGAAGATCAGAATCGCAACCAAAACCCATACTAAATTTGCAAACTAAACTTAATTTGAAAAAAATAAAAAATAAAAAAATCATAGCTAAAGGTTTCCTCATCCAAAAGAACATTAAAAGCATGAGCTTCTTGCACTATAAGAATAATAGATATCGATTTCAACACTGAGCTAAACAAAGCCTTGGCTCGATCTAGGTGAGAAAAAGAATTTGCATAACCAACCGCCATTTTATGAAGAGAGACTGATTTCTTTTCAGTATCAATCACAAAGCTGTGGAAACCATGCACTAAAAGCCTGCTGGGTTCGACTAGGGGACTGGACAACCAGCTAAGGCCAAACCCTAACAAAGGAGTGGGCCAATATATTTGTGATAAAAAAGAGTTTTTTTATCTATGCGGAGTTTACTTTGCACCGATTCTTAGATTCAAAGAGATTGAAAATAGAAACCACCTTCGAACAAATTAAACTATCCAGCTTCGTGGAAGAAGAGTTTCTTCCCCGTGAACTCTACATCCTAGTATTTCGTGAATGAGTATAAACTACCAAAATTTCTCATGGGAACTCCCGTTATTTTAGCGAGTGGAAAAGGTACAAAAATGTCGGGCCCAGTTGCGAGGACTCGCACATTAAATACTTCTGGACACATTGGGATGCCATTTAAACCGACGTTCAAAGTGTCAACTGTTGCTTGAATAGTGGAGATACAATAGGCCCCGGGGAGCGGGCTCTGCTATATAATTGCCATGCCGAGTATCGTGTCGAGAACCACAGCTGGATGTGCAGTCCGATATACTAGTTTAATGTTCCCTTCTCGGTTCCTGCGACTCGAAGATTGTTCTGATTTTGAAATCTCGGCTGCTTGTGGAAATCGCATTTGAGCGCCCATATTTTCTCAGATCCTTCTGTGAAGAGCCCAGTGGAAATGGCTGATACAAACAGACGGCACAGGATACTCGTTTTACTTGTCTTTGTCATTCTATTTCTCAGTACTGCTAACGCGATTCGATCCTTCGCTGCAGGTTTTCCCACTCTCTCATTTGTGCCAGCGTAATTGCATATATTTTGTTGTTTGCAAACATCATTTTTTATTATTATTATTGTTAAGATAAATTTCAGTTATTCAGCACTGTTGATCTATTAAAAAATATTGTAAAGAGATCTAAATCTAAAGCAAATTTGCTCCTCTGTTTGCAGATAAGAATCATAAGTTGCAGGCGCCTGGCATCTTGACAGAAAATTCAACAGATCCGAGTGTAAGTGTAAAGAGGGCTACTTTTGAAATTTCTTTTTATTGATGATTATTTTTCATTGTCTGCCTCAAAGCTCTTCTCACCATTTTAAGATTTTGCAGTTTCCCACAGGTGGTGTAAAGACTGAGCAACATGCAGATCAAGATCCACATATGAATGATTCTGAAGAAACCTGCAACAATGTAGATGAAGATGAAGAGTGCTTGATGAGACGTACACTAGTTGCTCATGTGGATTATATTTACACTCAAGAACATAATCCATAAGAGTCAAATAACACATTAAAAGATTTGATCTTTCTATGAACATTTACTCAACTAGATTTATGATTAAAATAGATCTAGGTACTGTATCATAGATGATGGATCTATACTGATTGATAGATACGGTTTCAGTATAGCTGATGGAAATTTTGGGCATTGGATGGAAATTTTGGGTATTGGAGTTCGATACGTGGAAACCAAAGGAAACGCAGTAATTCCTTTTTTTTCAAGTTAAGATGGTGGGACTCCAATTTATGTTGACATGTCTGCAATATTATTATTGTTGGACCACTGCAGTGATTATACGGCATTGCAGATTTTGCGCGCTGAGGGTTTCGCCATCTTCCCTGGTCAATGCGCTTTCTGGCTGTACTTATATTATAGCACTGGTTAATTAATGTACAAAATAACCCAACTTTTTTACCTGTTTTGCCATATTAATTGAGTTTCTTACATTTTTTATTTATTTTTTTAATTTTCGCATAACTATTTTTAATATTTTTAATATGGGTTTTAGAGATATTTTTGTTAATTATTTTCATTGAAACATTTTAGAGCTTTAAACAGATTCAAAAATGATTTTTGTTTTTTTACATTTCAAAAAAAAACTTTACTTTGGTTTCAGGACGATATATCCTTTGCTTTTGTTTACTGGCTATCAATATTACATTATCAATAATTAATTACTATTCATCCATCGGGAGAATGAAGATTATAGTAATTGACAAAAAGCCTGAAAACTTCCGCAGCCGATGATTAAATTTTGATTACCTTCGGTTCAGCAGTTTATATATCCTTTGTTTATTGGTTATCGAAATTATATTATTGATAATTAATTACGATTCATCCATTGCGAGAATGAAGACTATATTATTTGAAAAAAAAAAAGCCAGTTTGTTATTAAAATAATTGACAAAAATCAAATAATTTATATATTAGATATATTTTTTAAAAGTGTTATTCAATGAGGTAAAGATTTGGCATATACACTGAATTTTTTGGAATTTAGTTATTTTTTTTCAAGAAATCTAATTATAAAGAGTGTTTGAATAGTTTTTTTTTTATGGTGGAAATAGATTCAACACCTTTAAAAACTCTTTGGGAAATCGACAATTTGAAGCTTGAAGATTGTAACATGAATTTCAAAAAAAAATTCTCAGATTTCATAAAAAAGGTGTCGGATTTTCCATTCTTTTCTTGGTAAAAAAGCCATCTCCTTTGATTACATTTCATTTAAATATATCCAATTATAATTTTCAATTTGTATTATTGTCTAAGAAAATGCATATTTTATATATAATTTTTATTAGGACATTTTTTTTCAAGAGAAAAAACAACAATCTTTCATTAATGAAAATAAAAGAGTGTTACATATGCTACATTGCTCTTCCATGTAACATAATACTAGAAGAGAAAGAAAACACCCAGGAAGAAGAAAAAAAAAACATATGCTTAGTTTTAATTGTTTTTAAAATTTAGTTAAAATTGTAATTTTGAAATTATCATATATGATAAGAAAATTAAGATCCTTATGTCAAAAACATCTTTTATGTAGAAAACATCTCTTTAGGAAGGGATTTGCCAAAATATGTTAAAAGAAAAACCTATTAACCAATCACTTTAGTTTTGGATTATGGTGTTTATTATATATCATAAAGGTGTTTCCCCTCATATAGTGATGTGTTTGAAATGGTTTATGGTTATCAAGTACCTTAACGACCAGGATTTAATTTTGCTCAACCACCTATGTTCATTTGAATCATCATTTTTGGAGCACCACCTTTACGTACTCTAGTTGTTTTATTGTGTCTTATCTCATTAGATTTCCTAGCCATTTTGTCCACTGCTTCCTTCTTCTTTGATTGATATCCTTGGAAGGTTGTCACTCATTGGAATGTTTGCCCAATTTCTTGGCACAGTTGATTCAATTGTTGACTATGATAATTCAGAAATTTGGAATTCACTACTTACCAGTACAAGCAGTGAACATGAATAACCTTAAAGAGATAATAGTAATTTTGTGTTTGTTATGTAAGCTTCAGTTGAAGGAGAAAGAGAGATATTCATAGATTTGACAGGCCCAAGAGAGTCAAGGAAATTGGAGTCAAGGAAATGTATCATATGAATACTTCGAATTGAACCAAACAAAGATATGGAAGATAACGTTTCCTAAAGGAGTTTGACTCATCCCTACACATTTGCAATTTGAAGATTACAATGATCTGGTGGGGTAGGAGAATCGTGGCCAACAATCAACACTAAAATTAGTTGGTTGTTCTTAATTGATGGCAATATTAGGGATTTGTAATCTTACAAAGCTTCAAGAACTAAGCATATTATCTTCCATGTCACCATTACTTTGTGACAATTAGTTCTTGCTCAACATTTTTAGTTTAGGTGCCATAATAATAGAATGTCATGCGTCCTACATATGAGTAGTTTAGTAACGTCCAAATATTTGAAATGGTTGGATCTAAAAATCTAAAAAGCCATATATATGGAAATCTAGAAAAATCCAAAAATGACCATAAACAAAAATCTTGAATCTAGATGACACATAAGATAAAACACAAAAATGACAATAAAAAAATCTTGAATCTAGATGCCACATAGTATAGAACACATTGGTCAAGACACACATCAACTGATGGGATAGATATCATGTAGATATCACATAGACCCTGCATAGGATATAAATACACTTTTGTGGTGACATGACATCATCAAGTGTTTAGATATCTAAAAGGGTCAGATTTGAATATTTGAAAAGCCAAATTCAGAGGTCCAAAAATTCCAAAAATTACCATAACTAAAATCCCAAATTTGGATGCCATGTATGATATCCACATGGGATTCCAGATTATATAGACATAAGAGTAGCTAACATACAAGTGTTGAGGTGGCATAAGAGGTATAAGTTGAGATGACATCATGGGCTGGCAAGCAAGAGAATCTAAATATTTGAAAATTTGAAAAGGCATTGAATTGAGAAATCCACAAAGAATTTAGATCTAGAAATTTAAAAAGATGTTAGATCCAGAAATCCAAAAGGCTAGATATAAGGAAATCTAGAAAAATTTAGAAGCGACCATAAGAAAAAAAATTGAATATGGATAACGCATAGGACAATCTAGGTTAGATGTCATGCATGATGAAGGAGGAATGAATTGATAAGTATTGTAAAGTTGGCAAGAGGAAATCCCCATATTAGGAGGTTGAGTGGCAAGTAAATTATTCTGAATACTATATGGTAGTATATGATTGAGGCATGCAAAAGTTAGGAGGTCATGAGGTGGAAGATAAAGGTCATAGTTCCAAGTCCAAAATCCATTTTTTTTAAATGACAAATTAAAGTTTTATTTTGAGTTTCAGATTGCGAGATATCTAGATTATGTCTGTTGACATGACAATAGCAAAGGAAATGCATCCATTGTATGCAAAACATCTAGATACCATACACATCCATTATATGACAAAGGAAGTCATATAAGTACGACCCTGCTACAAGCAAGCCTCCATAGCCCCGACGAGTTTAATTATATTTTGATGTCCACACTTTTTACAATTCTTTTAACCTTCTTTTCATTTCATCATGCTCACCCATTTTTTATTTATGCATAAATATTGTAGATGCAATTTGGTGTACAAGAAGCAGGGTGATATGAGAGTTGCTTCAATTTGCTAAATAGATGTCATGCATTTCAGTTTAACCCAAATATCTCTCCTAAAACTATCATATTAGTATCCATCTTATATTGTGGCACTTGTCTGCAATATCTTCAAATTGATTTTAGAGACCTTCTAGCACCTGTATCAATTTCAAAATGAAATTAACATACTAATATGATTACAAATGAAAAAAATAACCAATATAAAAATTTATCAATGGATTGATTATAAAATAGACAACTCTATTATTAAACAAAATAATAGGAAAATATTGTTATTTTAGTAGAGGAAACTGTTCCCTATATTTTCTATATCTTTTTAGCTTTCCAACAAGCCATATCATGCTAAATTTAATCCATAGAAACTTGGGATATGGCTTATTGAACTAAATGACCAACAATTATTGATTTTCTTTTTAGACGATTCTTGATCATTGATATGTGAGGTTATTGTTTTATTTTACATGCAATGTAGGTAAACATTCAAACATGTTTATATAACTTTTCCCTTTCTATGTGAGTTGTTTGTGATGTCGAGGAAGCTATGAAAGCTTGAACAACCAATTTGCATATTACATGAGATTAGCACTTAGTCAATCCGTGTCTTAGTGCTTGAATTTGTGAGATACTAAAAAATACTAGTAATCTCAATAGATATTGATAAATACCCCACAAAATCTTTTTTTCGAACCCCATCTCAATATATCTTTAAATAAAAATAACTCCTATTTTTAATAGATACCCCTACTTTTACCAAATACCCTTATTATGCCCCCAACGCTTATAATTCCCTTCTACCCCACATCCTCCCCAACCAATATCTACAATATATTGACTCTATTCTTTCACAATTTAAAGGACCACTTTATTAATGAATGTGGTAGGATACTAGTAAAAAAGGTGAAGCCTCCCATGGTATAATATAACATTTTAATCAACATGCCACCATTACATTGTGTTAACTAGTTCTTGTCATATCCTATCACTCCAGGTGTCATAATCATAGAATTCCACATGTCCTACATATGAGTGGTTGAAGCAAATATTTGGATATTTGAAAAAGATGGATCTAGATATCCATAGAGTTGGATATTGGAAAGTTTAGAAAAATCCAAAAATGACTGTAAACAAAAATCTTAGATTTTTGGTGACACATAGGATAGAACACATAGGATACAACATGACAGTCAAATAACATGTCCATTAATGAGGCAGATGTCATGTACATGCCACTTAGAATATAAATATGTTTTGCGAGATGATGTTATCAAGTAACTAGATATATAAAAAAGTAAGATCTAGATATTTGAAAAGATGGATCTAGAGAATCTAGAAATTAAGAATAATCCAAAAATGACCACAGACAAAAATCATAGGTCCAAACTCCATCTAGGACAGCCACATGGGATTCAACATTACACATAGGTAAATGTCAATGTCATAAAATTGATGAGGTGGCATAATCACTGTAAGTTGAGATTGCATGAGGAGCTAGCAAGTAAGAATGTTCGAATATCTAGAAATTTGAAAAGTCACTAGATATAGAAATCCAAAAGGTGGCTAGATCTAGGAATCCAAAAAACAATATAATTGGATATTTGGAAATCTGGAAAAACCAGAATTCACCATACATGAAAAATCCAGATTTGAATAACACATGGCAATCTAGGTTAAGTACTATGTAGGATGAAATATGAGTGAGCTGATAGGTGTCAACAAATTTGGAAAGAGGAAATCCCAGATATGAATGTTTAGTAATAGGTAAAAAAAGTGAAATAGAAAATGGCAAGATATGATTAAGCCATGTAAAATATAGAAGGTCATGAGGTGGAAGCTAATGTGGACCAAGTGGTGTTTGAAGAAAAACTAGATATGGATGTTCAGTTAGCTTATACACGTCAATCCAAGATAGATACGACATGAAGCAGGATAAGTCAGATGTATCATTAAGGTTCCACATACGAAGTTCATAGTTCCACATCCAAAATATGGTGTTTTTGAAAAATGACATTCTAAAGATTTTTTGAATTTTAAATTGTCAGATATCCATGTTATGTCTATTTTCAAAATGATTCCCAAGGAAATATATCCATTATATGCTAGATATGGATTATTGAGAAGTTGGATACCTGATTTCGTCTATTGATGGGATGATCCATGAGGAAATATATTTGTTATATGTATGACAACTAGGAGTTTGGATTAAAGACATGAATAATGAATTTAGCCAAGTCCAAAATAAATTTGGGGTTTTTCTTGTCTAAGGATGCACACAAAAATAATCAAGGGTAATTTAGTGAGACTTATCTTGTATGCTTTCTTTCTTTTCTTCCACTTTTACTTGGTATACTTGTGCTCATGTAAATAAACTTAGATTCAATGACCAAACAAGCATAAATAAAGTTATAATAATTTTTTATTGAAACTAAACACATTCCTTTTTGATGTGGTGAATTGACCATCCTAGACCATGTACAGAAGCTAGACAATCAATTATAAGTTCTTCACATAAAATTTCCTTTCAATGCATAAAAAATATATTTTTTTCTATGTGGTTCATGGGTCTCAAGATCGATGATCACTATGTCCATGGAATATTTTCCCAGGCAAATCCACCCATATGGACCATTTGGTAACCACTACAACTATGGAATATTGTACTAGGCATATCCACTTAAAGGGATCATTTCCCGCTAGCTCATTCACAGAGCCTAACCCTGAGAGTGTGAAGAGAATTAGACTCATGAGCTCTTAATAGTAGAAGTGTTTTAACGACAAGAACTCAACCAACTGAACTAAACCTCAGAGCTTTAACCAAGTCATATATATATATATATATATATATATATATATATTATATATATATATATTATATATATATATATATATATATATATATTATATATATATATATATATATCATTTTAGGTATTTTTTATTTTTATTTATCATTTTTTAATGTAATTTGATCCAGTGAATTGTTTTAGATAACATAACAAGGAATTACAACATTTCTCCCATGTTAGGTTGGGGGCACAATTAGAAATTTTGGTAGACCCTTAAATAATCAAAGAATAAATATTAGGCTCACAATAATAGGCAATTAGGCAAACTAAACATTTGAGTTAAAAAATTTGGTAGGGGGCCTTTTTGTTATATTGACTTATCGAAAAGGTAGTTGTTATGGTCTCAACATGTGTACACATGGGCTTAACTGGGGGAGCAATACCATAACATGTGCATTCATATTAGGGGATGTATATTGAGGAAAACATGACCTAATATATTGAGCATATGATTGGGGGTAAAGGGTTTTTACATTGACAGGTACAAAAAATGGAGCTCAAAGTTAATGAAAAAATATAATGGGTATAAAAAATGTTAATGAAAATGTTAAAGAAAGTGGGAAGGTGTATTGGGTTTGTATTGGTAAGGGGTTAAATAATGTGATTTTTAGAGGTATTTTCCACTATGTAGTCAAATTAAGGATATTGTTTAGTATGTCATGATATGTCAAGGTTCATTGAACACGTGTATAAATTATTAAATTTGAAACATAATGATTATTAACTATTTTTTTGTTTGTTTGTAAAATTTCATATTTTTTCACCTTTAATCAAAACGGTAAATAATTATTAAAATTAATATAAAAAATACCAATTTGAAAAATACATCTTTGTAAAACTTGGGTTATTTTAACACATAATTTAGTTTACATAAGTATTTTTATAAAACAAAATGGGGTAGCCTAACTTATAAAAGAAATGACTGTTTTCATAGTATTTTTTCTAGTTAGTTTGAATTATTTGGTTTGATCATCACAGATCAAACCAACACATACGAATATTATTCAATCTATATTCATTTAAGATTTATTGGATCTGATCCATCATCATATTCCTGGTGCATACTTATTTCAGATAAAACTATTCACTAATAACCCATAACTTTCACACTCTAAACACTTTGATCTCCATCTCATTATATAACTTAGGCCTTATTCAATACCATAGGTCAAATTCTTAGTAATGCCGATGGTATTCCTAGATGGGATCAAATATCAGTTGTCACGCTCATTACTATGGGTCAATACCATGGTAAATACCCTTGGTATTTAGAATATGATCGTGTGGAAACTGTATATGACTTTACTTCAGAAAACCTACGTATACGTGATTTTGCTTCACAAAACTTGCGTATACGCGACTTTGCTTCACAAAACCTAAATATATGCGAATTTGCTTCACAAAAACTATGTATGTACGTGACTTTGCTTCACAAAACCTGCATATACTTCTTCAAACTTCATCTTTATCAATCCTCTGTCTCTGAACAGATATTCCTTTTGTAGGAATTTACAGGGTAAGTTCCTCAGATAGAACACCAAAGGACACCACTCACAAACAGATCACAGATCAATACACTAATATTCTTTACGTGGTTAAAACCCTCAAATAGGGAAACAGTCCACGAATTGAGCCAACGTGACCACTTCAGACAATTTATTAATAAAAGGATGAAAATTTACATAAGGTTCTCTCATGAACGGTCACCCTACAAATGACCCTCCATGCTCTTTAAATATAGATCATGGACCAATCAGGTGTTAAGCTACGAATCAAGTGTCGGTAATACCGAGGAGAGAATGAACCGTTGGATCACTTCATGTCTAGAACATATCGTGACCTTCGGATTGTAAGTTACAAGTGTACAGAGTAAAGAAACACACTTTACCTAACTCTACACTAGACCAAGTTATACTTAACTATTTCCTATGTGCCGGAATATCCTAACATCCCCCCTTAAGAACAACTTGGGATAGGATTGAAGGACATACACATATGATACAATAGGAGAAGGAGGGAGGCATTAGAGCCTACCTCGCCTTAGTGGCAACTTCCTGAACTCCAACCATAAATCAAAGTTTAGTAAACTTCGCCTCTGTGAGAGTGTTTGTAAAGATGTCTGTAACTTGCTCATCGGTTGAACAATATTGCACTTCAAGAATATGGTCATGAATGAGCTTTTTGATGAAGTGCATGTGTATTTCAATGTGTTTGTTGCACTGATGTTGGATTGGATCTTGTCATAGTTGAATGGCACTTTGATTATCACACCAAAGTGTAGTCAGATGCTGCTGCTGAAAGCCAAACTCTAACAGGATCTAACGAAGCCATAGGGCTTCCTTACAAGCATATACTACGCCACGATACTCTACTTCTACTGAAGAAAGATAAATGACACTTTGTTTCTTGCAAGTCGATGTAATAGGTCCAAAACCAAGAGTGAAGACATAACCTGCAGTAAACTTCTGATCATCAGGGTCACCATCCCAATCAGAATTAGTGAAACCAACCAATAGAGGAGATGCTTCTGCATTGTAATGAATCCCAAACTAAATTGTACCTCGAACATAACGAAGTATTCTTTTAGTTTCTTTCCAATGAATTTCATATGGGTTTTTCATAAACCAAGCAATAAGGCTAACAACAAAGGAAAGGTCAGGATGAGTATGGGTCAGATACAAAAGTTTTCCTACAAGCTGATAGTATAAGGTAGCATCAACTTCAGGGGAAGTACAAGTGACTAGAAGTTTGGTTCTAGACTGAAAGGGAGAAGGGTTTGGCTTATAGTCTTCCATGTGAAAGTGGCATAGAAGATCACAAGCATACTTGGACTGGGAAAGGGAAATACCTTCCTTGGTTTCCAAGACTTAAAGACCAAGAAAATAATGCAAGTGTCCTAAGTCTTTCATTTCAAACTTCTTTTTAAGGCTGGAATTCACATGGTTTATAAGGTTGGGATCACTACCAGTAAGGATAAGATCATCAACATAAAGAATAAGAATGATAAGAGACTTACCCACTTTCTTGGTGTAGACATTATTGTCATAATGACACCTAGAAAAGGCAGTATCTAAAAGAAAGCTATCCATTTTGGCATACCAAGCCTTAGGGGCTTGCTTGAGACCATAAAGGGATTTCTTAAGCCAACATACAAGGATAGGTTCTGTTTTTATAAAGCTAGTAGGTTGTTCCATTAGCATACAATTAGCCATTTCCTTTAAGGTGCGATTCTTCCTTTCAGCTACACCATTTTGTTGTGGAGTATATGGAACAATATGTTGCATTTGAATTCCATTCTCAGTGCAAAAGTTGATGAATTTGTTGTTAACATATTCTCCACCATTATTAGATCTTAGCTTAAGAATTTGATGTCCAAATTGTTTTTCAACGAAGGCCTTAAAGGCCAATAACATGTTAAATATTTCACCCTTGAGTTTTAAGAAGTATACCTAAGTGCGTCTAGAGAAATAATCAATGAAAGTTAAGAAATACTTGTAGCCAGAGAACGAAACAACGGGAAGTGGACCACACAAATCACTATGGACAAGTTGTAAAGGGGTTGAGGTGTGCCAAGAGGCACGTTTTTCAAAATTGTCTTGATGATGTTTTCAGAGTACACATCCGGAACAAACACCATCTCTACAAGATACCATAAGAAGCCCTGTCACCATATTTTCTTTACATAGATTTTGAAGGGAATGATAGTTTAAGTGACCAAATCGCTCATGCCAAAGTTTTCTCACTTCATCATTATGAGAAGAAATATTGAGGCAAGAGTGGATGAACCAAAGTTGTTAAACTTATATAAACCTTGTAGAATCATCAGCAACGTTAGTAGCTAAAATCTGTTTAGGATCTCTTAGGTTCTTAATTACAACATCATGAGGTGAAAATTCAACGATTTTACCTTCACCTGAATGAGTTATTTGATATATAGATAGAAGGTTGTAGGATAAGGTTGGAACACATAATACATCGTTAAATTGACCATTTTCTAGATGAATAGTTCCAATCCCTACAACACTAAGAGATCTCTCATCACCAACATATATATTTTTGGTGTTACAATCATTTAAAGAAGAAAACATGGCTTTGTTTTTGGCCATGTGATAAGAAGGTCCAGAATTAATGAGCCACTCATGAGAATGAGAAGAAGAAGATACATTTAGTGCATAACCAGACTAAGATGCTTGATAACCACATGTAGAAAGTGCTATTCCTGAAGATGAAGTTGAAGTTGAAGAATGCTCCAAATGGATGTTATGCTTCTTCATTGTTGCTTCCAAGGCTTCAATCTTCTTAAAGCATTTAGATTCTAAGTGGCCATCTCGATTACAAAAGTTGTATTGTCTATCAGTGTTCTTCCCTTTGCTTTTATTTGCCTTATAATTTTGTTGAATTTATTTTTCATTTTGAGACTGAAATTGCTTAGGACCATTGTTTGGTTTAGGACCATTCTTTGTAGGATATGGCTTCTTAGGATTCTTTGAATTTGGTTGCTGCTGGGCAGCTAAGGCTTTCTTAGAAGAGTTTCCAAGATTAAGAAGACCAAGATGTAAGATTTTTTCTTGTTCTCTTATTAAAGAATGACAAAAGACATCAAAAGAGGGGGACTTGTAGTATTGTCTTTTAGAAATAAATGCTTCTCTAGTAGAATGGAAGGTGGAAACAAACACAGAGTAGGCTGGTCCCAACTTAGTAAGAATGGAATAGATAAGGCTACCATCTTCTTTCTTAACCTTAACACCTTCCAAGATAAGTCTAAGGGTCTTGAACTTGGACAAAAAATCTTCAATGGAAGAAAAATTATTGGGGTCCAACGTAAGCAACTCATTTTTGAGTTGATGGGCTCTAATTTCATTTTTAATTCCAAAAACTTTGGTGAGTTGTTTCATTGCTTCATTAGGGGTATCGAGTTTTGCAATATGGAATCTAAGATCTGGAGAAATAGACATCCCTATCAACCCACGTGCTTGATCTTGCCTATTTGTCCATTTGGCTGCCTTATCTTCATCTTTAGGTTTAGTTTCTTGGCCTGAGGCTATTCTGTAAAGACCTTTACTTCTAAGTAAATCAACAATGTAGGACCACCGTTGGAAGTAGTTGGTGCTGTCAAGAATAACTTGGCATGGACTTTCCATTTTAACAAAAACTGAAGATGTAGATGCTAAAATTAAGTGTTCCAATGGAAAGATCTCGAAAAATTTGGTCGATTAAAAAAAATGGCTCTTAAAACAGCTTTCAGATGAAGAAGTCATGAATTTTTGAAGAAAAGTTATAGAAGATGTCGACGAAGTGTGTGAATATGCGGAAGTGAATGATAATGTTATATTTAAAAAAAAATCCCCACCCCTCGCCCCCCATCACCACCCCCCTCCCCCCCCCTTCTTCAAACTTGATCTAATTAGCTCACTTTAAAATAGATTTTATGTGACCCACTTTTATAAATAAGTGAAAATCACTTTTACAATGGCATGTTATGAGTTACTCACTAAATTGTAATTTAAATAAAATATAAAGAGACTTTAGAATTATAAGTGACTCACTTTTTATAATGGGTGAGAAAATTTTTACGTATAGTAACTTTGAAACATAAGTTACATGTGCTTGTGAAAAAGTAACTCAACAAAAAGAAAGACTTGAACCCAAGGCCTCTATTCTCATAAAGTAACTTTGGACCAAGTGAGCTAGTTTAAAAGGTTAGATATTTTTGGAAAAAAGGAAAGGGGGGGGGGGTTGTTTTGGTTTTGTTTTGTTTTAGTCACTGAAGCTTTGGGGTGCGTGCTTACTTGAAAAAGCTCTTTTTGCTTGCAAAACAAAAAACCATACAACCCAACAAGGACATGCAAAAAAAAAACCAAACCTTATGGCTTGAAGTTAGCTTTTGCTGGAAACTAAATATTTTCCTCAATGTTTTTTATTTTTTGAAATCACACTAAGGTGCGGCAGAAAAGAGCATACGCATGAGAAAAATCCTTCCTTTCTATTTTTGATCCGGTATAGATCCGGTAATAAAAAACAGAGAGCTAAATAAACCGAAATAAACAGAGAGATGAATAACTAAAACTGCAAATAAAGACCGTATACCTCCAGATCTTAGAAATGACATAGCTAGGGCCACCAAAAACCTTTTCATGTCGTGTGAAACACAAGGGATTCCTCACTGGAACAGATGCTCCTAACACAATAGACTAATCCTCTCGGCCCGAAAGCAGTCAGAAATAATAGATCTAGGAAACGACAGTCGGATGTAGTTCTACCGACTTTAGATTTGGATCACCAATGGTGCAGCCCTCAAATTGCTCTGATACCATGTAGGAATTTACAGGGTAAGTTCCTCAGATAGAACAACATGTTGAAAATAACAACAATAAATGATAAAAATAGAATCCAGAAATTCCAATTTTAATTTGTCCTTGAATTAAAATTGTGAATTAAATCAAATTTAGTCTCACTAGCTGCTTGGAAATACTTAATTAATTCATTATGGATTAATTGGTTGGAGAAATTCAAGGTAGAAGTCTTTCTGAAGTCATGCAAGAGTTATCCCTTAAATTAAGGAGATAAGATTGAGTTATATTTGAGTTGTAATTAGTTAGCTCAATTTACTGAGTTAAGTCCAGTTAAATTAGTTCTAAACTGTTTGAGGAACTAATAAAGAGTTAACAGTTAGTTGATGCATGCATGCACTCAACCAGTGTACTCCAGATAACTGAAGGTTCTCTCATTAGTAACTCATGCATGTCTATTCTGAGAAAGACCTAGTTGAGATTAAAGTCAAGGACAATGTACTATCAGTTGCATGTGTTTTCCTATAAAGGAAACTCATGCATGCAGTCAAGGGGAGGTTCCTTGAGGATTACGTAGTGTGTAAGAGCAGTGTTCCACTTGGTTGAAGGAGATCATCCTAGAGGAACAATGCAAGGAAATAAGAGCTTGGAGGTCAGAGGAGAAGGCTTGTGAGAAGCCAGGATTTCCTGTGAGCATCTGTGAGGATTGTACTGAGAGATGGCTAGTTGTGAGAGCTAAGGCTTTGTATAATTCTTATGTATTTCCACCTTGTATGATAATACAAATAATGGGGTTTTTAGTTGAGGCTTTCCCCAAAGTATTTTGATGTATATTGTGCGATTGATTATTCTTCTTCTGGTTATATTGTTCAGCTCGATTCAGCTTCATCTTTATGCTTCCACAAATTGATAGTAGAAGTAGGTTATAGTATTTTGCTTTGGTTATATTGCATTATCAGGTTAACCTGTAGGTAGATTTTCTACATAGGTCTTAGAGAGAGATTTGTAGAGAATTTACAGAATTTCTACATAGTATCAGAGCGATATTTGTAGAGAATTTACAGAATTTCTACATGGTATCGGAGCCAAGTTTATCGGAGTTGTGAATAATATACTGAGAAGAGAATTCGAAGTTTGAATTTTTGGGTTGCAGGTGCAAATCGAATTCATATCATACTTCAATTGAGATGGGACATTATGCAACTAATTGCCCATTGAAGAAGTCCAAGAAGGGATCCTTGGAAGGACCAGAAGGTGAGGCATTAGCCTCTCAGTTCGAAATGGACTTTACTCTCATCGCATGCATGGTGTCATTGATGATGGGTTGTGTTTGGTATCTTGATAGTGGAGCCTCATTCCAAATGACCGGTGATAAAAGTTTATTCAGTGCCTTGGAGGAGAAAGACCTCAAGATGTGCATAGAGATGGGTGACGACGGAAGGTATAGTGTTTCAGGAGTGGGCACGATTGCTTTTAAAAGGGAGCATGGACCTCCTATCACCTTAACAAATGTGAAGTATGTGCCTGGACTGAAGAAGAACTTGTTATAGGTCACGATGTTGGAGGACTAATGCTACGATGTTGTCCTTAGTAAGGGAAAGGCTTTCCTTAGACACATCACCACAAGACAGGTGAAACAGATTGGTTCATGAGTTAAGAACCTGTATGCTCTTGAGGTTCAAGATGCATGTAAAGCCTTCAAGAGCAAGGAAAATGTTAGAGACTTGGTGGTTGAGAGGGAGAGTAAATTACCTCTCAACATAAAGTCCCAGAAGAAGTCTCGGACAATTGTGGAGGAGCCACAATTGGAGAAGCAGAGAGGAGACCGAGTGAAGAGACCCACTCATGCAAATACCTCCATTAGGGGGGAATTTCGATCCAAGTGGGCAGAGGGATCACATGCAGCCATATATCCAGGTGTGAAGTTGGGGGATGTGAAGTGATAGTCCCAAGAAGGCTGAAATTGGGCAGGGTCCATTGAGAGGTCTTATCTCATGGATCGTACCTTGATATGGGAGCCCAAAGTACATAGTAGCGAGAGGAATTAGTGGGATTGATGCATTTAGAGATCAAAGTGACAGAGGTTAGAGCAGTTAGATACTGAAGAGCGCAGAGAAGGATTGAAAACAGTGCAAAAAGGCAGAGTCAGTAGAAGCATAAAGTTTTTAGTTGACAAAGGCAATAACAGTCAGAGACTTTGATGACAGATGCATCATACTGATTTAGGTTGGATGTTTTTTTATTTTTGAAGTTGTTGGAGAAACACAATTAGAGAGAAGTGTTGCATACATAACATTCCAAAGGTTCACGATTGGGATCGACTTGAATTCCTTTCTTGTTGAGAGGGAGTGTCAAAAATAACAACAAGAAATGATAAAAATAGAATCCAGAAATTCTAATTTTAATTTGCCCTTGAATTAAAATCGAATTTAGTCTCACCAGCTGCTTGGAAATAATTAATTAATTCATTATGGATTAATTAATTGGAGAAATTCAAGTTAGAAGTCTTTCTGAAGTCATGCAAGAGTTATCCCTTAAATTAAGGAGATAAGCCTTGAATTAAGGAGATAAGATTGAGTTATATTGAGTTGTAATTACTTAGCTTAGTTTACTGAGTTAAGTCCAATTAAATTAGTTCCAAACTGTTTGAGGAACTAATAGAGAGTTAACAGTCAGTTGATGCATGCATGCACTCAACCAGTGTACTCCAGATAATTGAATATTCCCTCATCAGTAACTTATGTATGTCTATTATGAGAAAGAACCAGTTGAGATTAAATTCAAGGACAATGTACTATTAGTTGCATGTGTTTTCCTATAAAGGAAACTCATGCATGCAGTCAAGGGAAGGTTCTTTGAGGATTCTGCAGTTTTACAGTGTGTAAGAGCAGAGTTCCACTTGGTTGAAGGAGAACATCCCAGAGGAACAACACAAGGAAATAGGAGCTTGAAGGGCAGAGGAGAAGGCTTGTGAGAAGCTAGGATTGCTTGTGAGCATCTGTGAGGATTGTACTGAGAGCTGGCTGGCTGTGAGAGCTAAGGCTTTGTATAATTCTTATGTATTTCCACCTTGTAGATAATACAGATAGTGCGGTTTTTAGTTGAGGCTTTCCCCAAAGTATTTTCATGTGTATTATGCGATTGACTCTTCTTCTTCTGGTTATATTGTTTAACTCAATTCAGATCGATCTTTATGCTTCCGCAAATTGATAGTAGAAGTAGGTTATAGTATTTTGCTTTGGTTATATTGTATTATCGGGTTAACTTGTAGCAAGATTTTCTACATATGTCTCAGAGACAGATTTGTAGAGAATTTGCAGGATTTCTACACACCAAAGGACACTGCTCACAAAACAGATCATAGATCAATACACCAATATTCTTGACGTGGTTAAAAACCTCCAAGAGGGAAACAGTCCACAGCTTGAGCCAACACAACCACTTCAGGCAATATCCTAACACCTTTTCCCAATATTTCTGTCATATCATATTTCCCTAAATACTCATCCTGCTACCATCATGTTGGCATCTTTATTAAGTAGGTTGTCATCATTCCTCTATCTCTGAATTGATATTCCTTTGTCCAATCTTGCTGTCACATATGTATTGCCCTGAATACTTATCCTGTTAGCATCATGTTGGCATTCTTATTAAGTAGGTTTCCATCAAGGACAACAATTTTTTCATAATGCAAACATGTTTCACACATGTGAAGAGAAAATTAGGGCATTCGTACAACTGCATTAAGGCCAAATTACAGTCCCTACGTGAAGTTAATTTTTGGGGTAATTTCAATATAGTACACAAGTCAAATTCTTGAAGAAGGAACTACTGCCAAAGCAAAGGAGAAAAGAGAACATTTTTTGCATATTCCCATGACACTTGCGAGTTAGGTTTGTTTTAGGAGGGTTGAGAATCAGAGTCAAAAGTGCAGGTTAAAATTGAGGTCGAAGAGGAAGCAAGCAACTGTTAGAAGTCTAGTTTGAATATCATTGAGTTTGTGAAGGAGGAGCTCATCCATGAGAGGTTTGACTTGGTATTGGAGGAGTCTTGGTCAAGGGTCATAGGTCTTGGAATTCATCACTTGAAGTTCTATAAGAATATAAGAGTTCTTGTGGGTTTTCCTCTCAGGAGGAGAGATTTTGGCCCTGACTGATAGCGTATATCTTGTGTCCTCTTGCCTTATTTTTCTTTATTTTTTTGTTAGCTATTTGATGATAATAACACTAATTATAATCAAGTGAAGGAAGAAGCTAATTAAGTTACATAAAATACATAACAAGCAATTATCAAAGAAAGAGAAATATCCTAATCTATATGCCCCTAGATTTCTCAACATATCTCTTAAGAATAATGGAATCGTTTCACAATGTTGCTCAATAACTTATATAGAGTTCTAATCCGAACTCCCCTCAACAATACCATTTCTCCTCAGACCATCATGTAAATATCCTTTTCAAACATTGTTTTTACACCTGGATCACTTTTTATACTTAAAGAAATGAAAATTTTGGCCATTCTCCAGATGTGAAGAACATCAAGGAATGTTCTAATCTTTCCACCCATGAGCTTCAAATTGAATTTTCGTTGTCCTAGTATTTTGGTTGTTGAGTCATCTCCTAAGAAAACATCACCATCATCAAATCTCCCATACTCGAAAAACCACTCATTGTGAGAAGTCATATGAAAGGATGTGTCCGTATCGACCAACTATGCTTAATTATCTACATGTGTCCTTGAAGAAGCGAAATACACATCCCCTCATTTATTTGAGGAGGGTTTTTTTCTTTTGTAGAATGCAACTCATCAGATCCCTTCCCTTTCTTAACAAATTTTTATTTTCAAATTTTCTTATAATGTCTTTCTTTTGTATATCTCTAACATACATTCACGAATTTTCCTAGAAATTTAGATCTTCCTCTAGATCTAGATCTCCCACTTGATAACTTTATTTTATTTCTATTCTAGGAGCTTCCTCTTATATGCAAGGCATTTGTGTTCTAACTTTCTCTATTTTTTCGTATCATTTCCTTTGATAACAAGGATGAGACTATATAATCAAAACTTAAAGTAGTTGGATTAATACCTATGGAAACAACCAAACTATCTATTGGGTTTGATAAAGAAAAAAATAAACTAATACACTTATCTTCCTCTGAAATCTTAATATCAACAGATAATAATTGAATCACCATAGTATCGAAATAGTTTATATGCCCTGTCACTAAGTATCAACTTTCCATATTTAGGTTATACAAAATTTTCCATAGCTATAATTTGTTTACTAGAGACTTGGATTGATACAAAGTCCCTATTTTTTTCAACAATACCACTATAGTTTCTCCTAAGACATTCAGTAATATGAATCTAACAACCACAATCATATTTTTCTCTTTTCCTTTTGATCCAACTTCATCCAGTCTTCTGTTAATATCCTTGTTTGTGTAGTACCCAAATCCACAATGATCCATTGATCTTTGTCCACTAATATATATTCCATATCTCAAAACTCTACCTATTGAATTTCTTGATCTCTATCCTTGAACTACTTTCCATTTCCCTTCACCACAAGAATTGATTTTACAGATCTTCTAGTGTAACAGGGTCTACCACAAGCCCAAGCAAAACCCTTAGCTAAAAAAGCATCCCCTCGAAGCCAAAAATGCTTTGATACCAAATGTAGGTTTTAACCCTATGTAGTTACTTGATGCAAATATATTCTTAATATAAAAGAAAATATGCAATGGCAAACATACACATTAACATGGAGATTTTGCCCTACAGATCCAAAACCAGGAAAATTAGAAATATTTTTCAAGATATATATATATATATATATATCTTACAACATCCATAAACCAACAATCCATTTACATTGGATTAGTATACAACCATATTTTCTTAACTGGAACTACAAAATTATGGGCTAAACCACCATGCACTTCAAAACCACTAAAGGAAATAGTTGTGAGTCAAAAACTTCCCAAATGGATGAGAAAAACCACCCAAATTTGTTTTCAGGGGTGTTTTCCCTAAACCCCCTAAGTAAGAGGGACTTTGTCCTACTTGTAAACCCCCCAAACAAGGGGGGATACCACCTCCTTATGATCACTCCACTACACCTAGTGTAATGTATAATGGGTGAAGATCGCTGTGAAAAGAATAAAACATATATCCGTCACCAAAAACATGTCCAAAAATTTATTGTTAATTTTTGAAAACTAAACCTAAGTATATATGGACAAGTCATTAATAAATGTTAAGAAGTACTTGTACATAGAAAAAGAAGGAGAAGAAATATGACCATTAAAAGTATTACAATCAACATACAAATGGGTTGAGGCATGCTTGTCAAAACTAGCTTGATGATGTTTGGTGTGAGAACAAAACCAAAACAAACACTATTTCTATAAGAAATGAGAGAAAGACTAGTCATCATATTTTAATTACATAGTTTCTATAATGAGTGATAGTTTAGATGACCAAACTGCTCATTCCAAAAATTGCTCAAGTCATCATTGTGAGCAATTAAAAATGAGGGAAAATATTATGACATAAAGTTGAAAAAATTATACAACCTAGTAACATCATTAACAATTCCGATAACAAGGACAACTTAGGGTATTTTAAATCCTTGTTTACAACTTGGCGAGGTGAAAATTCTATTTTTTACCTTCACCCAAATGAGTGATCTAATATACTAAAAAAGGGTTTCAAGGAAGACTTAGAACACATAATACTCATTGAAATGATCATTATCTATATTAATTGTTATATACACTACAACACTAAAAGATTTATCTTCACCAACAAATATTTATTTGGCTTTACAAATTTCATTAATAGCAGTAAAACGACTTTATCCATAACCATATAATAAGATGCTCTAGAATCAATAAGCCACTCATCAGAATAGAGATTGCATTGATAGAGAAACTAGAAGCATTGATTTGGTATGCAGAAAATCTGTCTTTTTCATGGGAGATAATCTCTTAGAAGTATCTCTAACAAGATTCTTAATCAGATGTGGTATGATCGTCAATGAAATTTGTATTCATATATGGATAAACGATATCAAGCCTGCTGAATTAGCGCTTTTACAAGATACATGTATAAGAATGTGTATACCAATATCATGAATTATGGAGAAACTAGACAATTCGAATTAGATACGACGTATGCACGAGCTACAACCCGACTTAACCATCACTAGAATGGCTCATGCTAACTCGTTAGGGGTGAGAGGAATTCGTACTAAATGGTCAGTTGAATTTACTTTTGCCCCAGATTCATGGATTTGCTAATGCGAGAGATGTACTCGAATTGGTTACCTGACCTCTACGACATAACAAAAATTTAGATAACTTGGATCGGGCCACCCTAGTTCGAAAGAACAATGAGTTCTATACTAGTACTCCTATTCCTAAACAAGATAATGGGGAATATATGTATTAATAGCATATGCATATGTTAGAATATTGATTCTAAATCAATTTTATAGGCCCTCCATATTTTTAAAACATTTAGACTCTAGATGAACATCTTTCCCACAAAAATTATAATGTATCTCTATATTCTTACTCTTTGATTTTGGTCCTTTGTCACCATTGGGAGTAGATGTTAGATGAGAGGGTTTGAAACCTTTGTTTTTATTTTTATTTCTTCTTTGTATGCTTGGTTTCATTTCTCAGTTGTACCACTAAGATATTTTTATATGTACATGTAATGCTAATCACTTCTATATGTAGATCTTGCTTTTCTCTCTAATCAAAGAGTCACAAAATGATTCAAAGGTGGGATTTTTATATGTAGTCCCTAGAGCTTCTCTAGTGGCATAAAAGGTAGATAAGAAAATAAAATATGCAGTGCCAAGCTTGGAAGGAATAATATATATGGATCACTCATCCTTTAAATTGACTTGAAAATATTTTAGTAAATATGTAATTGCTTTGAAATTAAATACTTAATTTTAATGCAAGAGAAATCATTAGGAATAAAATTCATAATTTTTTTTTCATGTTGATGATATCTAATTACATTAGATTCAGTAAATATATTTTTCAAATTTTCCTAGCCTTCATCTAGGTAATTTATTTCTTGAATATGAAATCCTAAGTCAAGAGAAATCGACATCTGATTAATTCAAGCACTTCAACATTCTTATTATCCCATTTTGATTTCCTATCATTAGTGGGGGATTTTTCTTTTCCCAAGGTGGTTTAATACAATTCTTTACTTCTTAGTACATTCTCCTTGTGGGATTTCCATGAGAAGTAAATATTATAATAAACAAAAATTCACTTGGAGTGGCCATATTAAAATATGTAGATTATAGGGATTCAAAAGCTAAAACTAACTATATAGATGGAAAGGTCTAAAAAAATAGGTCATTTCATTTGCATTGAAAATAGACTTTGGATGTGAAAGTTATGCCTTTTTAGGAAAAAGATATTAATGATAACGAGGTAGGTAGAAGTTGACCCATGTGGCGATGGATGTTGTTGAAAAACAAAAACTTCCTTTTCCTCACTAGCTTTCCTTATAAGTTCATTTTTACAAATAAATTAGTTTATGAAGTATACCACTTTTAAAAAAAAGTGAGAATCACTTTTACAATTTTACTTTGTAAGTGAAAGTTGCATGCAAAAAAAACTTAAAAAAATAACGTTAAAGTTACTTAATAGTGGTTCACTCTTATGATAGAAGTGAAGTACACTTTACAATCAAAGTACACTTTACAATCAAGTTATGAAATAAATTAAGTTTACATGAATTATTTTTTTTAAATAACTTAAAAAAAATATTTGAACTCAAAACATCTTATTAAATAAATTAGCCTTTAACCAAGTGAGTTAGTAAAAAACACACAACAATAGTAATGAAGGAGGATTAAAGTGTTGGTGTCGTTTCTTTTGAAGAATGTGCTTACCAAGAAAATGTGCCCATCCAAAAGGAAAAAAAGGTTTGGAAAAACTTCAAAATTCAATCTCAATGGGGTTATATCTCAATTAGATTACTCAAAAAATGTAAATTCTTTTCTCTATTTATGATTTGTTGAAATCACACAGAGAACACAACAAAGATCATGTGTAGGAGGGAATTTGTTTTTTCACTATGTTTTCCATTTTTTAAGATCACAAGGAGATCAAAGAAAAGAGTATAAAGCAAAGATCATATGCATACTAGAGAGAGTATCAAATTAGGAATAGAAATTTAAAATCAAAATATGAACTTTTTAAAAGACTATATACCTTTGGATCTAACTAGGAAATACATAATTCAAGTGAACACAAACCTTTTTAAATGTAATAAACAAATTTCTTAACTAAAAGTAGCACATAAATGCAGTGGAAGACTCCATTCAGGCTAGAAATTTATGGAAATAGAAGCTCTCAAAAATTTGGCAATAGAGGATTAAGATCTCGATCAACAATGGGACTAACTCTTTAACTAGGCTCTGCTACTATGTTAAGGAAAATGTGATATTCCATACAGATTGAACACCTTTAGAAACTACTCACACAACTAGATCAAAGATCACAACAGTAGTATTTTTATGTGGTTTAAACCCTTTAAGAGGGAAAGTTATACTATCACAAATTTTCTATTTTTTTCTTCTTCAACATATATTAATTGTGTTCGGGGGGTGTGTACATTTGTGAGTTTTCTTATATGAGAAATATGACTTCATTTTCTTCATTGTCAATCTATGTTTCACTGACTGCAGGTATTTCAATTTTGAGACGATCTCTTAAATTCTTGTGCTTGTCTCGTACATAACAAATTTCAGATGGCTCTAAATTAATATGGAGTCTTTGTTGGAGGAATTATCTAATAATGAGACTTGATGTACTTGTGATAGGGGATCACATAATCATTAGTCGAGAGTCATAAAATTCCATATTGTCTACATGACTGCTAGGGCTTAATTATAGACTATTACTTCTCATCAAAGTGATCAATGCTACACCTCACAACTCTAGGTGCTCCCTGTTACCTTCATATGAGTATTGTGCATCACCGACCTCTTGCTCTCAAACTTATTTATTTCTTAATATCTGGGTAATTTTTTGTTGGGCACGAGATTCCCCAAGGGAAGTTTTGGGGCTAAAAGCCCAGATTTTGGCTAAAAAGTGTAAATCCGATGTAAACACTCGACATTTTGTGGGCGTAGAGCTCGAAGTTGTAAATGAGTCATAAGGTTGTTTGCCCTCAATTTTGTAATGTAATGTCAGCTTTAGAGATCTACCCATGGTTTGCGGACCATGGGATTTTATAAATAGAGCAAGGCTCTAAGTTGTAAATCAGTCAATAGGATCTAATGATGGAATAGAAGGATAGCAGAAGATCTAAGTGTAGAGTCGAGTCTTTAGGTTGTAGGGCAGGAGAAAGCTCTGTAGATGAGTGCGCAGAGGCCTACTAGTTTGCAGTTGAGTGTGCGGACCCCTGCAGCGGAGTGTGTAGGGCAGGTTGAGTCTCTAACTGTTGAAGAATTAATAAAGAGAAGTTTTATACCATTCCTGTGTATTCATTTACTATTTTTTGCATTGAATGTATTGGGTATAAATTACATTTTTGTTGTTTATATGATCCGCGAACATATATGATTGTGTTGATTAAGTAAATGTGAGATAAGGTATCTGTTTACGTGAAGATAACTAACAATTGTAAGAAGATAAGTAAGATACGTGGTGTAAATTGGGGAAATAGAGCAGATCGCCACCCTCGTAGGGAAAAAGCATCTCAGCCCCTGGTTAGGGCTGCGCGAAAGGTAATCCTAACAAATCATGAAGGTCTCGTAGGATAGGATAGTGCACGGAGTGACCTGCACGAAGGTAGGTACAGTTGGACTAAATCAACCCCTCAGACATCTCCAGGGTGTGTAAACTTGGTTGTAACATTCCCCCATACTGCTTCGGGTGAGACTTCAGTCCGTGCATCGTGGGCTGATGCCGAAAGGGCCAGTAGTGTAGGGATTTGTTTGGCTAATTAACTCTAAACCTGGGCCAGGCCCCATCAAGCCAACAAATGGTTTTGTTGCTGGGACCAGAATCTGTATAGAGATGTCTGATGTCATAACATTGGAATCCAAATAAGAAGGAAATTGAAGGTTGGTTGGACAGGAGGATTCATGAGTTCACGACGCAGGAGAACAGGAATCCGCGGTTGACAAAAGAAGAGTGGTTAGACTGCTCGACTGTACGAGTGGATCGCGAAGCTAGCAGATAACCAAAGAAGGTGGAAGCTCGACTGTCCTATTGTGTGGACCCCAGAGTTGGTGCGCATATTGGAAGCATCAGAGGATCAGATCATGCACACTATTGATCACTGGCTCGATCGGATTATAGGAGGATTCATTACTGAGTTCACGATAGACACTTCAATAAGCTATAGCGAGGAAGAGTGATGCTTTCTCAAGGGACTGCAAGGTAAGTACGTAAAGTCCTTGAATACTTGGATCAAAATGTTATTGTGTGAAAAGAGAGTTATGAAATTACCTTGATGTTCAGGGCAACGGGAAGTGGAAAAGCTTACAGGAACGAAGGAAATAAGGGACCAAAAACTAGCCCATTGATTTCACCTCCACGAGGGGACGAGGAAGAACTCACGAAGATCTTGCCGGGAAGTGCAATCTATTTGATAAGGAAAAGAATTCCAAAAATACCACCCCCACCCACACCGCCACTAGCTTCACCACCTTCACCTCCATCTTCACCCGTACCACGTCCACCCCCACTGCGAGTCAATATGGCAAGCACGATAAAGTTGCCTGTGTTCAAGGGAGTGGGAAATGAGGATCTATACCAATTTTGGTTTGTCATAAAATCCATATGGGAAGCGTAGGGAGTTACAGATGAGAATATAAAGAAAGTGACACTGGTTAGCGCCCTGCAGGACCACACGCTGACCTGGTATATTAAGCACTCCAATGATAATTCCAAATGCAGGAATCACAGATACCCAAGCGGCATTAAACAAAGAATTTAGCAGGGCGAAGTATGAAGCACAGTTGCTCATTGGATTCAAAGATATCACGATGCTACCAGGAGAGACTTATTGGGAGTTGGATCAGAGGTTGAAGTGTATGACTCACGATGGTAATATGAATATGACGGATGGAAAACATCGTGAATGGTTTGTGGCATCACTAATGCCACATTTAAGGAGCGCGCTATCGCAGCAGAAGTTAACGACTCAGGCAAAGGTCTTAGAGATCCCGATGAGGCTGCATGAGACCCCGATGAATGATCCTAACTTGGGAGTTCAGCAGATCCATGCGCAGTTGAAAAACGTATGCCTTGAGATGTAGAGTTTGAAACAAGACAAGACAGCTTGACCAAAAGTGCTTGAAGAAGTGTGGTGCGTAAAATGCAAGGGTCAGGGTCATGATAAGGACCACTACCCAGTGTTCACGAATTACCTCGCGGGGGGAGGACCGATGCTATTAAGGCCGGAAGCACAAGAAGGACTTAGTGCGGTGCATGACTTGTGGTGCACGATTTGTCAAATAGGGGGAAAGAATGCTACAGACAACTACCATTTGTTACAGAAGTACACAAAAAATTCGCAACAATTGTTCTGTAATTTTTGTAGGTCAGTGGGACACGATGAGCTCAGTTGTAGGAGCTATGAGTTGATGATGGATAGAACTCCCACCTACAGAGTTTAGGCTGAATCGCAACCCTAGACCAGAATGCAGGAATGATGTGAACCAGATTTCAGGGGCGCGGACGAGGTCGAGGTGGAGGAGGACCTGGAAGAGGTTGCAGACAGCTGATATGCCACAATTGCGGAGGGCCAGGACATTATGCCCGCGATTATATGAACCCAACGTGTTCATCATTTCTGTATTTTACTTTTTTTGAGCATGAGACGGAAGATTGTCCTATGCTGATAGTTAGGATACGCGATAAGGGAGCGCTACCACCTCCCTCGACTCAAAACCTGCAGATGATGAGGTCTGAGCCATGCGAGGAAGATCTAAATGTGAACATTGTGCTTCGAAGTGGAATCGCGACAGGAGATGACAACGGCAAACATCTCGAAGATAGTACTTGGGTTCGCAAACCTCTGGCGAAAGAAGTAGAGTTTGATTTGGAGCACGCAAAGGAAACCTTCATGGAAACTAAGAAGAGCTTCGCTGATGCTTCCACTTCAGGAAGGAAAGATAGATCGGAGCCGGAAATGGACCCATCTATGCTCACGACGTTCCTACAAACATGCATGAAGTTATTGCGCAATAGTAAGGCTATAAAGGGACTACAAGAACTCATTAATAGATGCGCTAGGACCGCGCCAGGAGAATTGCGTGTAGTCCGGAAGATTAGAAAGCATAAGACAAGGACGCAAAGAGAAATGAGGTTAACCATGCAGATTGGAGAATATGATGTGGACCAAGTAATTCTAAATTTAGGATCAGATGCAAATGTTTTGACGAAGTAGACATGGGAGCGCATGGGGAGACCTATGCTACAGTGGTCCCCTATTCAGCTGCGAACATCGAACCAATAGAAAATAATACCCGTGGGGCGATTACAGGGAATCACTGTGGATATTGAGGGATCGAGCACGCTAGCAGAATTTGAAGTAATAGAGATTGTTGATGACAACAATCCCTATCCCGCGCTCTTAGGAATTGATTGGGCCACTGACATGAATGGGGTGATTAATATGAAGAAGCACAAGATGATTTTTGAAAAGAAGTCACTACGTGTAGTTATACCTCTGGACCTTGCTAAAGGATCGCGCTATACATAGCCGGTGCATGACGATGAAAGTGATGATTATTTGGATTGCATATATAAGATAACAACGCGAAACCAGGACTGGGTAAATCCCACTACGGATGGACGATTTGCATGGCAACGCGAGAGCTCCTACATTTTGGATTCGGATGATGAAACAAACTGATGGTATAATCGGTTACATGAGGTGACTACAATGAATTGTAATATGATGACAATGTCATTGTGCTGCATATCGATAGAAGTGAGAGACCTGCCTACTTATGATGGGTTAAGTGAGTTAGATACCTTCTTGGATAGATTTGAGAGAGACGTGCCAGAAAATCAATGCTTCCAGGCCTTGAATTGGGTACTGTGCGCTACGCTCATGAGATGGTGGGGTATGCACAAAGGGGCTTTGAGGACTAGTGTGAATGCAGGAGAATGATGCGCACACAGTTTGGGAAGCCTAGAGTGTGATTGACAGATAAATACAATGGGCGGGATAATCTACGCGCACATCTAGCTAGGTGGATGTCGACATATGGAAAACAACCTACGCAGATGTGCATGAACCCCACGCTGAGAGGTATGGTCAATAAGCTTGTGTTGGGGGGACAGATGTGCATTTGGATCTTAAGGTTTGACAAACAGTATGTGGAAAGAACAATCCTACAGAAGGTTATTCATGCGGAAGCATTTGAAAAGGTATGCAACGCGAAACAAGTGGTTGGGACCTACATGTACTCAGGCAAACGCCTTTTCGGTTGGTTGATAGAGTAGAGGCTGTAATACCTATGGAGTCTATCATGTCTAGTCTGTGCATAGTGGTGCTCACAAGGGAAATGGATTGCGGAGCCCTCGAAGAAAGGCTCGCACCATTAGAAGAGCTTGAAGACGAACGGTTGGGACTCGATGAAGAGATCTAGCAGGGTGATCTTAGGCTCCAAGAACTCATGAATGAAAGAGTTCAGTTGAGGGAGAAAAGCGCCATGGTGGAAGCAAAAGTCAAGAAGCTTGAGGAAGGAATAAATAAGGACTTTCTTGATAAAAAGACTATGGTGATAGAGCAGGATTAGCTCGATTACATTGACAGACTTGGGGGCCACTGTCGAGAGTTTTTTAGTTTGCTGCATGAGATGAGACCATATGTTATTAAGGAAATCACAGATGGTGGTGCGGTGCAGTTGGTAAAGTTAAATAGAGAACTCTTCCCAAGAAGAGTAAATGGTAGTCGGTTGAAGCCTTACACAGGTGGCCCTCCCATCTAACTAGCCGCAAGAAGCACAATCTTAGTGCTTCAAGTAGTGTTTGGTCAATTTAGTGTGTCCTAAATTGCTGCATTTAATTGTCAATCCGGGATTCGTAAGCTGACAAAGTGCGGCACACTATATGTGCAAGATAACCTATCTCTTACTTTTTGTCGTTTTTGGTTTTTTTATTTTCTTTGAGGCTTTTTATCTTGGTTGGCTTCCTAATGTGAGAGGGAAATTCTAAAAGATAAGTATGGATATAAATGTTCAAGGCAATGATGTCCTTTATAATGATTTCCCAAACTTCAAACTTCAAAAGGGGTTTAAAACATGCAATGACAAAATTAATTCCTAAAAGAAAATGAAAATGTGCCACTATACTAGTCAAACAAACTGTGAACTATTGATCATAAAACCCATTATCCTTGCTGCCGTCTAAATACAAAAGAAACTGTGCTCAAAGAAATCCAAGAATTGCAAGCAAAGTAAATCTAAAATCAAATTACATCAACTCATATTATGACCCCTCACCATTAGTCTCGCTATGGCTTTTGGAGGTAATCATAAACAACTTGAGCAATTTGATGTCTAATTTGTAGGAAAATAAACTAATATCAAATTACACACTCATACTTCAATCCCTCACCATTAGTCTCGCTATGGCTTTCGGAGGTAACTGATAATGACATGAGCAATTTAATATCTAACTTGCAGAAAAGTAAACTAATATCAAGCTACACACTCATCCTTCAATCCCTCACCATTAGTCTCGCTATGGCTTTCGGAGGCAATTGATAATGACATGAATAATTTAATATCTAATCTAACTAATAAAGCAAATGTACAAAACTGAAATAAATAAGACAGTGCTGGAATTAAAAACTAAGAAAAATAAATCAGCAGAAGGCAATGACTGATTCCATGTCATTAGTCATTATAAAACTATGTGCAAATGCTCGGGCTGCCTACTGTAATCTGGAACAAAGACATCGATCAGTTAATAGCAGTATAAAGCATGAAAAATTATGGACAGAAGCAAAACGTTAATACCATAAGAGATGCAATATATACACATGAATAACTATGGCATAATGAACGTAAGGAAATAAAGCATGAAACTATAGAGCAACAAACAAAACCTCGACATGTGCAGGGGCCCTCTGCACAGTCCTCGGGCAACAACTATCAACTACGAATTGAGCTTATAAACAGAGTCTTCTCATATATTCAAAATGCATTCATATCACAGAAACAAAGTCACGACACAGTGGGCTCGTTGACAGTCAAAATTACATTACAAAAGCTAACTAATATGTGTATGAGAATGCATTATTTATAACAGAGGATGACATAACTACTTTCCTACAATCTGCGATGATAAGAGACACGTGAACAACCACGTCCAGGAATCTAGCATTATTGCTGCCGTGAAGATTAAATCTTTGGAGGGTTGTTGTTGGATTCGGCTTATGGAGCAATCCATAGGTGTTGGTATGTCCCCTGATATTTAGGAACGACCACGTAAGTCTTCACGTGGTGAAAAATAGAGTTCGGTCATCGTAGGACTCTTAGGTTGACCACCGCTTGACTGCCTTTAACTATGGCCTCTTTTGATGAATTCGACTGAGCCAATAGGACTCGGTCCATATCCACATCGTTTTCAACTTGCCCATGTGGCTCGATTTGCTTGAAGACACCTGCAATATAGACTTTTACAAAATGGCTGCGGAAAGTGACAAGATTCCGCAGCTCATAAGCAAAAATCTAGTTCAAACAGCAACACAAAGACATAGTCAAGAAACCACTTTAAATGCTCTTTTATAACTAATATGCAATGATATTGATGGTTTAGGAGGTTCAGATGAAAGGAAAGAAGCTAGAAAAAGGTGTAGGAAAGATGCAAGTTTGGGGCTCAACAAGTAGTTGAAAGGAGAAGTGGGACTATAAACTACTCTGCCTGAGAGCTGCGTGATGTCAGGACTGCAGGCAGTAGTGATGTGTCACAGGGTTCGTGAAAGCGCAAGGGTAGCTGCGCTGCCACATGGGTTGGATGGAAGGTGGCCGTTATAGTCACTATTCACGATGTGATGCTTGGTTTGAGACCAAATGGAGCAGGCGACATGCATTAAGGTGAACTTTATGGGTTAGATTTGGGAAAATCTGCCGCGAAGAGGGCATTAATGGACCTGATTTGGGGGGAACGGTGGAATTTGAATTCAAAAGGTGCTATAAATTGCAAAGGGCTACCCAAGAAACAACACTTGGCCATTTCAGAATTGAGTTATTGCGCTCCTAAAGATTGATGAACCTCGATTTGTTCGATCTTTTGAAGTTGAAGGCATTGTTTGAGCACTTACCTGAGCCGTTGAGAGGTTTGTGGAACAACAATATGGAAGCGTCTAAAGAAGCCAAAAATATCGTAGAGATGATCACTGAAGAGGCCGCACAGGCCATGATAATAAGAGATGCCCCAGAAAGCATTGGGATAGTTGTAGAAATCCCTAAATCACCGTGCACGCCGAGACCCAAGAAAGATAAGCAACCTATGGTAGCGGTGCGCGTGTCCCCTAGAAACCCACTGATAACTAAACTTACCATGGAATAAAAGGGGAAGGAAATCAATTTGGAAGCCGATGAGGAGGAGGAAGACCTTGAATAAATCCTGGCGGAAGAGGAGGAGGACGAAGATATGGAGGAAGAAACCCAGGGTGCAGACACTCTGACCAGGTTCCCTGCGTATGTTCCTCTACAGAAGGGGAAAGCAAGGGTGCCCAAGGACTTAGATGAGAGCAAGAGCTCTCTGCAGACTCCGCTGTTACCCGATGATATCGTTCTTGATGGAGTGCACGTGGGACGGGTTCCGGTTCTAAAATTTGAAGACTGGGATCTTGCAGACCACGAGAAATTCCCACATCCAACAACTGCACAACTAATGCGGTCGAAGAAAAATATAACGACAAGAGTCATAGATTTGGAGCTACATAAGTAGTTGTGAGGAGAAGAGAAAGCAGGGTTGTTAAACATGCTCTAGGTGTCACATTACCATCGTGCCCCAGTGACTATATTTGTCATTAGGAAACTCATTTTCTTGGTGCATGATGTGTGTTTGTGGCTGGAGGAGCCCATCCCCATCACGGACCACCTAATTGACAAAATTACCCGACTCCCTTGTAAAGGGGAGGATCCAACGAAGATATCCAAGGGTAAAAGTGATGATTTGGCTATCGCGGAGGCGATGAAGAAAAGGTTCAAGTTGGAGAAGAAAAAGAGAGGGTACGCAATCTCCAATATCAATAATGCTGCAATCAAAGTCGCGACACATATATTGGCTGGGAAACTCATGCGAAAGTGCCGCGCGGATGAGGTGCCTATGCTGGTGGTTGCACTTGCCACACTGTGCATAGAGGAGGTATAGCTTAACTGGGCAGATTACTTGTGCCAAGAATTCCTGGAAAATTGTCGTGAAGCACATGAACAAGGGAAGACTTTATACTATGCATGGCTTCTGCTATCCATAGTGCTAGTGGCTTGGGAATTTCCTGAGGACAACCAGTTCCCCATGATTGCGAAGGATATTTTAGAGGCAGTGAAGTACGCTTCACTGTGGAAAACTAAATATGCACAGAGGATCAGAGACAATAAGATATTCTGGGTGTTCATGGAGATGAACATCAAAATGGGGATTAACTGCAAGCCATAGTTATCGACCATTGTATATAACAGTTTGCAGAGCTTAGCAAAGTTCAAGGTAGACTTCCATCATGTATATATCAGGGTGTGCAAGGACCCCGCGAAGAAGTAGAATGAGCTACCTTACGTGGCCACAGACGATGTCATATTCGCTGTGCTTGAGTCGTGGCTGCCAGAGTGGCACGCTCGAGCGAGCTCCACGGTGGAATCAGAGAAGTCCACTACACAAAGGAAAAAGGAGGAGGAAAAACTGCGGATGGCACAGTTGGAAGTGAAGAGAAGGAACAAAGCAACAACAAACAAGGTGCAGGAGGCTCACGATGCCACAAAGGCAGTAGAAGAGTAGTAGAGGGTAGCCAAGAAGGACGGAAAAGAAGCAAATTTTCCTTCGCCCACACAGGAGACAGATCTAGAGGAAGGTGGCACAGACCTGCAGACAACGTCCACACAACTCAAGCGATAACGCTCGAGAGAGAATTTGGGGCTGCGGAAGAAGTCGAAAGCCTCGAAAATTTATTTTGACTCGATCACCCTCACTGAGGGGGATATCCATGACATAGGGGAGATGGTATGGGACGTCACTGCGGAGGCCCTCCAACAGTTCGCAGAGGAAAACCAGATGGTGTTGGGTCCCTCTGGACATAGATACATGAGTTGTATGTGCGCGTTCCTCAGGCTGGTACTCTATTGACTAGCCTTACAGTAGGCACGACCACATTTGAGGAAATGCTGTGTGCCTACACGACCAACACTATAGTGCTACCAGAGGGGGCGCTTGTTACAAAAAATAAGGCCAACAGGCCTATGGTTAGTGTGTTAAAGGGAGTTGGGATAAACATGACTGTGCTCCCTGGGGAGACGCTCTATTTTCTGCAAGATAGAGTGATTGTAGAACTGTGGGCCAGGGAGGGTCGCGCACTCCAGATGATGAGCGAGCAATGGATTAATATTGAACAATTGAGCTTGCAGCACGACGAGGTCAAGACACAGAACAAAAACCTAGTGTAGGTGGTTGAGAAAGCCTGCCAGGTGGTCCCTGAGTTGGCCATCCCAACAGAGGAACTAGCAGAGGTGCGCATCTGGAGACTAGCAGCAGGGGTACGCAAGGCGAAAGAAGAAATGGCTAAGGTCCAACTAGAGCTAAACCTTCAAATAGTTGAGCTGTAATTGAAGGTGCGACCTTCAACTCTTCTTGAGGTGAAGGAATAGTGCGCCAACACCATTACAGCAGGAATAGTAGAGATCAGCAATGCAGTGAAGGAATGCACTAAACTATTTGAAGAGTCGTTTGAGGTCCTCACCATTCTGTAGGAGGACCCAAACATATAGCGCTTAGAAACAAAGGCGCGTGAGCTGCAGCAACACTACGATGAAGTAAAGGGATCGTGCAGACGGTGGCCCTTACATAGAGGCTCACGTGGATGTAGTAGGCAAAAGCGCTCAAGGATTAGGTAGACGCTGCATGACATAAGGAAGCTATCTTGAAGGCACGTGTACAACCATGGATCGATGAGGCATTCGTCATTACTCGCCAAGATGCAGGGAACATAGGAACAAGTGTAAGGCAACAGTTCAGATACAACAATCGTTGAAAAATGCCTCTAAGAGGTACAATAGGCAGCTGCTCAGTGCGTTGCCGATCTTGCAGGAGACCAGCCAGAGTTGGGAGGTCTTCGCACGAAGATCTCCGCACCGATAGAGTTACTTGAGGGCGAGTCATGATGTTTGTGATGGGGGCCTGTTGGGCACAGGATCCCCTAAGGGAATTTTTGGGGCTAAAAGCCCAAATTTTGGCTAAAAAAGTGTAAATTCGATGTAAAGACTTCACATTTTTTGGGTGCAGAGCATGAAGTTGTAAATGAGCCATAGGGTTGTCTGCCCTCAATTTTGTAATGTAATGTCAGCTTTAAAGATCTACACACGGTCTACGGACCATGACATTGTATAAATAGAGCGAGTCTCTAAGTTGTAAATTAGTCAGTAGGATCTAATGATGGAATAGAAGGATAACAAAAGATATAAGTGTAGAGTTGAGTCATTGGGTCACAGAGTAGGAGAAGGTTCTGCAGCTGAATGCGCAGAGGCCTAGTGGTCCACAGTAGAGTGCACGGACCCCTGTAGCTAAGTGTGTAGGGCAGGTTGAGTCTATAACCATTGAAGCATTAATAAAGAGAAGTTTTATACCATTCCAATGTAGTCATTTACTATTTTCTACATTGACTGCATTGGGTATAAATTACTTTTCCGCTATTTATATGATGCGCAAACATATATGATTGTGTTGATTAAGTAAATTTGAGATAAGCTATCTGTTTACATGAAGATAACTAACAATTGTAAGAAGATAAGTAAGATACACGATGTCAATTGGGAAAATAGCGCAGATCACTACCCTAGTAGCGCGAAAGCATCTCATCCCCTAGTTAGGGCTACACAAAAGGTGATCCTAACAGATTGCGAAGGTCTCGCAGATCAGGACAATGCATGGAGTGACTTGTGCGAAGGTAGGCACAGTTGGACAAAATCGACCCCTCAGACATCTCCAGGATGCAGAAACTTGGTTCCAACATCCCCCCATACTGCTTTAGGTGAGTCTTCAGTGTGTGCATTGTGAGCTAATGCCGAAAGGGCCAGTAGTGTAGGGATTTGTTTAGCTAATTAACTCCGAACTTGGGTCAAGCCCCATCAAGCCAACATTTTTTTCATCCCTCATTTCTTGTCTCTTTTTCTCCCTTTGTTCCCTCTCTATTTTTTGAATATTAATTGGTTCTTTGTATTGTCACATATGCACTTGGATTCTCCATCATGTTTCCTCATCAAATGTATACTCTCATGTTCTTGACTTTGGCATTATGATACAGGTGTTGTCCTTCTTGGAAACTCACACAGATGACAGTTCATAGTGTAACAGGTTAACAACAAAGGATTACAGATCAGACTCGAGAGATGGAAGAAAGAGAATGGTTTAAGAAGTATACACTGGTTCACTTTGTCCAAGTAGCATATACACGTGGTCTCACAGAACCGAAGGAGCATATACATGCTGGTTGTATTTTGAAGTAGCGTATACATTATGAAATATGATGTTTAAAGTTGTAGTTGGTTCTGGTTGTTGATGTAGAGTTCTGGGTTCTGCTCTGTGTTTTGGTGATAGTGTTCTGAATGTTTAGATTGATTGATTGTAATTTGCTTCAGTAATGATGGGTTTTCAGTGATTGGTTGTATTGCAATGGTGATTGATTTTGAGCTTCAATGTTGTTGATGGGTCCAATATGAAAATTTGATGAAACGTGGCCTTCATATTGTGTTTTTGTGTCTAAAAATTTATGAAACATGGTCCCTGGAGGAAGAGAGAAGGTCGTAGCCTTTTGTAGGCCAGTGCCTATGTACTGGTAAACATATCGGCCAGTACAACATCCAGGGGGTTGTAGCTCCCTTCCAATAGCAGCTGGAAAATGAGTGAAGGTTGGAGCCTTCTGTAGGTTGGCGCCTACGTACTAGTAAACATATCGGCTAGTACAAGAGCTAGGGGTTTGTATCTCCCTTCCAGTAGAAGCTGGAGAGCAAGAGAAGGTTGTAGCCTTCTGCAGGTCGGTGCCTACATACTGGTATGTGTCTGCACTAGTACAATATTGTAAAATGGTTTTTCTTATATTAAAAGAAGACAAGGACAATAACATCACGTGGTTTTTGTCCCACATTGGGTTTCAACGTTAAATCTTGGTGTTCATGTGTGTTGCTTATGTGTGATGGTTTATTATGTTATTACTGCACTGTTTAAATGGTTGATAAAGTACTGATGCATTGATTAAAGATCAACATATGATGAATTAACTGAATCATAAGTTCAGTGTATATACGCTGGTTGCCTTAAAGACAGTTGCATGCACATGCGAGTTCCCTTCATTGAAGTAGCGTACATAAATCTTAGTACGAAAAGAAAAAGTTATTGATTTGATAAATACTTATTCACACCACACCCCCCCCCCCCCCTTCAATATTATTCTTAGAAATTGGAATTAGAGCGGGTTATTTGGCAGAAGCTTGATCCCTTAAAGGAGATCCATAGAAACAATGGGAAAGAAGCTAAAGAAGAAAGTTCCTAAGAAGAAGAGGACATCTCAAAGGAATAGTGACAACAAGAGAGACAATTGGCCATCAGGTGGAAGCAAGTATTCAAATTCGGAATCACCTCAGATTGAAGATGAACAAGCAAAAGAAGTATCAGGTACACATTTTTTGTCTTCTGGTGATACTTTTCTCTGTTCATGCAATGTTGAAGATATTGAAAGTGATAATGAAAGAAATATAGAGGCAGAAGTTAAAAGACCCACAGATAAAATTAAATATCAACAAGATCTATTTAACAAAAGGGAGCGTGCCTTCAAAGAAGAAGTTACTAGATTAAAAGCTCAGTTGGAGGAAGGAAACAAAGTAAGAAACCAGTACAAGGAAAAGAAAGATCAAGGTCAAAAGCTGCAAGATGAAGTGACATAATTAAGAAATGAAGTAAATTAAAAGAGTACAAAAATCAAGAGACTTAAAGATAAATCCAGTTACTATGAAAGTCTTGAAACTAAGATCCTCTCCCTAAAAGAAGATCTTGAAAATTCAAATAATCAGAATGAAGAACTACCTCGAGCAAATGAAGAACAAGAAAATGAGATTCTCAACCTAAGGCAACAAGTGGAAGAAGGAAGAAAGGCTGAAGAAATCATGAAGAAGCAATATCTGGAAAAGGAAGATCAATATTAGGTTGAGGTAAATAATCTTAAAAGGTAAATTAGAAGAAAAGGATAAACTGTTACGCTTTCAATATAGTACTAATATTTTGGATAATATTCTTAGTAGTCAAAGGTATCCTACCATCAAAACTGGTCTTGGTTTTCATGTAACTATTGAAGGTGAATCTAGCTCACAAGATGAGGCAAGGAACTCTAATACAGAATCTGAAATGCTCAACAAGGAGATAAGAGGTCAACCCCATCAACAACCAAGGAAAGAAAGTCTTCAAAGAAAATCATTTACTCCTAACTATGGAAGTGATAGTCGGTTATTTCCTCTGATGAATAATGTTGAAAGTTTTGTATGTCATAATTTTGGACATGTTGCAACCATATGTAGAAGTAGAATTTTTTAAGCTAATAACCGTCACACAGAAAGATCATCATCTTCCAGGTACTTTAAGGGATATAGTTCTTCTTGCAATATGTTTGGTCATTAAACCATTGACTGCTATAGAGGGAATATGAAACATATAAGATGTTATGATTGTAACAAGTTTGGGCATATAGCAAAATAATGCACGAGAAAATTTCGGCCAACATACCAAAAGGAGAAAACGTCATCACACTCCAAGGTATGGAAGAAGAAGGAGGTACAGTTAGAAAGATGTGGCATAACACAATATATAGACATAACAGACTTAGGGGGAGATGAAAGTGTGAAACTTCAGAATTCCAATTCTCATACGTAGTTATCATGAAGACAAGTCACATATATACATGATTTAGAAGCTACATAGTCGCGTATATGGTGTTTTTGAGGAAAAAGCAGTGGGAAAGACTCATAAAAGTGATATGATATGGTTTAGACAATTATAAATTATATTTTATGTCTCGATGATTGATGACTACAACCTATGGATATTATTTAGAAATACTTTTGATCCTCATAAGTTGTTGATGACTTGATGTATATTTGATTGATGATGATTCTTACTGATATTTGCAATGATCGCATCTGATAGTGAATAGTTGGCACAGGTTTAGGGGGAGCATATGTTTCAAATAATGCATTTTTGGCATTATATTAGAAGACCTTGGTACATGATGATACTTATATTGCTTGATCCACATAGTTGTTTGATTCAGGTGATTCTTCTGATGATGGACATATACAGGTTGTTGATCTTGATGTTGCTGAGAGATACTTATGGTGCAGATCATATATGGTGTATGATAGTTGTTGATGAATATCATGGTCTTGTTTAAATCGTTGGTCATTGTTATAAATTTCATGTATATCATTTTATGTAAAGGTCATGTAAAGACATAATTTGCAACCTCACTATGCATGGGAAGGATGATGTAATAATTGCTATTTTAGTCATGTATAAACATTTGGTATATCCCCACTTGGTTGGGTGGATGAGTCAAACTTGGTGTATCCCCACTTAGTTGGGTGATTGATATATGTATGAGTCATTGGTCTTAGGAAAGTCATACTCACTTAATTGAGTTATAGAGTCATTTTATTCTTTTGAATCATATCTCTCTAGAATCTGCATGTACTCAGGGGGAGCATGGACATCATAATGTATATCAAAGGGGGAGAATATCTTGGTCCACCCTTTGCACTTGATGTCAAAGGTGGAGAGTGTCTTGGTGCTATTGCTGCCATCAAGTCAAAAGGGGGAGATTTTTGGCATTATGATACAAGTGTTGTCCTTGATGGCAACTCACATAGATGACAATTAACAATGTAACAGGTTAACAATAAAGGATTATTGATCAGACTCCAGAGATGGAAGAAAGAGAATGGTTTAAGAAGTATACACTGGTTCACTTTATCAAAGTAGCATATGCACACGGTCTCACGGAACAGAAGGAGCGTATACACGTTGGTTCAATATTTTGAAGTAGAGTATCCATTATGAAATATGATATTTGAAGTTGCAGTTGGTTCTGGTTGTTGATGCAGAGTTTTGGGTTTTGCTCTGTGTTCTGGTGACAGTGTTTTGAATGTTCATATTGATTGATTGTGATTTTCTTCAATAATGATGGGTTTTCAGTGATTGTTTGTATTACATTGGTGATTGATTTTGAACTTCAATGTTGCTGATGGGTCCAATATGAAAATTTGATGAAATGTGGCCTTCATGTTGTGTTGTTGTGTACAAGGAGTATCCAGTCTGAAAATTTATGAAACGTGGTCCCTGGAGGAAGAGAGAAGGTTGTAGCATTCTGTAGGCCAACACCTACGTATTGGTAAACATATTAACCAGTACAAGATCTAGGGGGTTGGAGCTCCCTTCCAGTAGCAGCTGGAAACCTAGTGAAGGTTGGAGCCTTCTGTAGGTCAGCGCCTACGTACTAGTAAACATATCAGCTAGTACAAGAGCTAGTGGGTTGTAGCTCCCTTCCAGTAGAAGATGGAGAACGAGAGAAGGTTGTAGCCTTCTGCAGGTGGGTGCTTGCGTACTGGTATGAGTCTGCACTAGTACAGGATTGTAAATAGGTTTTTCTTATATTAAAAGAAGACAAAGACGACAACAACAGGAAGTTTTTGTCCCGCATTGGGTTTCCACCTTAAATCTTGGTGTTCATGTGTGTTGCTTCTGTGTGATGGTTTATTATGTTATTATTGCACTGTTTAAATGGTTAATCAAGTACTTATGCACTCATTAAAGATCAACATATGATGAATTAACTGAATCATAAGTTCACTAGATATATGCTGGTTTATTTAAAGACAGTTGCGTGCACATGCAAGTTCCTTTCATTGAAGTAGCGTATATAAATATGAGTATGAAAAGAAAAAGTTATTGATTTGATAAGTACTGATTCACCACCCCCTCTTAGTATTATTCCCAACACTTGAAACCGACCATTTTCCCTTTATTTTAACTACCAGTTTACTTTACTTCTCTCTATTTTTTTATTATTAATTTCTCACAAACATATAACCCCCCCAATTCCAACGTGGCTTACTCTTGTTCTGCAAGGGTGATCCCAATGAAAATTTTCATTTGCTCAAGAAGTAATCCCATGATTATTTTGTATTTTACACTTGGCATTGAGGAATTTTTCCCATTCATCTTGTCATTTACTGAATCTGTTAGAATTTATTGGCATTTGTAGGGGTGGTCTCTATTCAAATATATGGCTGACTCCCTGTCGAGGAGAAATTTAGGTAGTAAATAAAGTATGGTGCAGAAAAAACTATCGTGAAAATCATGAAAGAACCTTACCTTATTTTTTTCAACAAAAGTGTTTTCTTTTATTTTGTTCTCCTTGCAGAATTTGTTTTATATTTTTTTCCCAAGGAAAAATCGTAACTTTATTCAAGGAACAAAATTACATTTTTACAGATGCTTAAAAGCATTTGCTCATACTAGTTGATCAGATGATGCCCAAAAAATAACTATCAAAACAAAATTTATGTGGAAAGTGTGAAAGAACTTAGCTACCCTATTATGTCTTTCTTTTTCTCAACTTTTCTCCAAACTCCATGATTGGGAGTGGCAGTTACAATTTTCAGTTGGTTCTCCTCCATATCCAAAGAGAATCTTTGTCTAATTATGAACTCTCAGATGCATGGGATACTTTAATGCCTCCTGTCTCCTTTTCGGTGGGAGTTTCCTAATTTTGTTATGTTGGAACTAAAGTTTTGGATTCTTTAGTACCTTTATGGATTTGGACAATTGTTCCTGCTACTCTACCCCTTTGTTTACTAATATTACTTATGGATTTTTCACATCCACGTTTATGGATTCTCCTTTGTGTATTCCTCCTTATCTTCTGAGAGACAATGATCTAAAAAATGCCATCCCTTTGGCGTTTAGCCTTGTTTCTTTTTAGATATTTATTTTCCTATGGACATGTAATAGGTAAGTGTCCTATTTGAATACAGATACAACATATGAATGCCATGTTTTAAAAATCTTAAGGATCGATCTACTGAAAGCTTTTATGAATCAAGTGTATTTGATTCGATAAACATCTACTAACGTCTACCTCTACATAGATCCTAGAAAATGTAAAAATTCCTTTTGTAGGTCTATCAATTTCCATCTTTACGAACTTCCCTAGTGGATTTCTAATTCCTTCTAATCATTGGTGATGCAGAAAAGGAAGGGGGAGATTATGTAATTTAAACTACACCAACATTTTTGAAACCATCATTGTATTGACATCAAAACTTGGAAACCATTAGGTCATAAAATGACCTGCACTGTTCGAAAACCATGGACCCCACTTTAAAGCGAAATCCATATCCTTTAATGTGTCAAATCAAAGACCCCCTGGAACATAAGTGAATATCACAATTTGGGGTCCAGGTGGAGAATACTCACTAATGTAGATCTGCTTATTTGGGCCAAAATCCATTGAATTTGCAGATAACTACTCGAGATTGGAGGATGTTGAAAAGTTTGTTAGCCCTTGGAAGTTTAAATGCTATAGCTAATACCCGATTCATCTATTCCATGATGTAAAGGCCAGGATATTGAGGATTGTATCATATTTATTTCGTGTCTCACCCTTTCTTTTCATGACATCCTTAAACAAAACCGGTCCCTTAGGGTTATTGGTTCCAAGCATGTCTTCCTAGAGCCTGATATTTATGATGATGGAAGAATTTCATTTGATTCCTTAGTGTTGTAGTTGAATTACATCTTGCTGTGATTTACCTGCATAAATAAAAACACTTGAAATTATTTAGTGTTCCCAGCTTATCTTGGACCTTTTACTTTAAATATTACACTAGATGTGTAGCTCAAACCCCTATAAGAAGTGATTTCCCATCTGGGTTTTCATAAAAATTGGGAACAGTACCTCTTTATCTTGATCTGTTTGATGGCCCCCGCACCCAATCGATTTCGGGGTTGGATCCCTCTAATTTTGAGCTTCTAGCCTCGAATTGAGCTCATAAGCAATAATATTTGGGGTGGAGCACCACAATAACATGAAATTATTAACTAACATAGGAACCTTCTCACCCTAATTGATATTCCATCGCTTCATGTCCCTGACCTCATGCAGATCTGTGAGAGAGAATGGTTTGGTCCACCTCTGCTTTGTTTATCATGAAGCCTTCTTGACCCTTTTTCATGCGGAGTGAGTCGATCTTGCGGACAAGATAGACCTTCCTAGAATCTAATGAAGACCTAATGACAAACAAACCAACCAGACACTATCTTTCTCTAAATCCGCTTTATAAATAATGGCAAACAAATGTGTTTAAGGCCTACCTCATGTCCAACGCAAGTTTGGGGATGCATTTTCTCCTTTGATCCAAGTAAGTTCCTTTGTCGCAAACCTGCAAACACAAACAAGGCAAACGATTAAATAGCACCTGAATAACCAGTATTATAAAACATATTTAACATAAAAGTCAAGGAGTCCATGAAACAAATAATATGAGATACTTGTTGAGAAAAATGAGCTTGATTGTATTAATTCAAAAGGAGAAGAACCTTACAACCTTTGCCTTGACGCTGTACAAGCTCCTCCCAGGGTCCAACAAGAAGTCTCCTCTACTTTGACAAGCTTCACTCACTCCCCAATGAAGCCAAAAAGCTATGTGATCTCTCCTCTTAAGCTCAAATAGGAAGTCTTGATTTCACTAGCATTTACCCTCAAAAGTTCATCTTCTAACCTCCCCAGCCACTGACCCAATGCCTCAATTATAGTGCAATGGAGATCAGTTACCAGGTCCTCCTTCAAAGGGATAGAATCCTCCTTCAAAGGGATAGCTCTTCCTAACAAGGGATTTGTTCCTCCTCTTATGGGATGCATGAACCACTTGGAGCGAACAATCCACGTCAGAAATCCTTCTAGAAAACTCTAGAATTAACGCAAAGTGAGTTTTTTAGGATAAAAATTGCGCCTTTTGACTTTCACAGGGGTACACACCCTTCCCTTTACATACAGAGCGTATAAGTACGCAGATATCCTGAACAAAAGGTGCGGGCCCTGTCACGCGGAATGAGTCGATCTTGCGGACAAGATAGACCTTCCTAGAATCTAATGAAGACCTAATGACAAAGAAACCAACCAGACACTATCTTTCTCTAAATGCGCTTTATAAATAATGGCAAACAAATGTGTTTAAGGCCTACCTCATGTCCAACGAAAGTTTGGAGATGCCTTTGCTCCTTTGATCCAAGTAAGTTCCTTCATCACAAACCTGCAAGCACAAACAAGGCAAACGATTAAATAGCACCTGAATATCCAGTATTATAAAACATATTCAACATGAAAGTCAAGGAGTCCATGAAACAAATAACATAAGATACTTGTTGAGAAAATGAGCTTGATTGTATTAATTCAAAAGGAGAATAACCTTACAACCTTTGCCTTGACATTGTACAAGCTCCTCCCAGGGTCCAACAAGAAGTCTCCTCTACTTTGACAAGCTTCACTCACTCCCCAATGAAGCCAAAAAGGTATGTGATCTCTCCTCTTAAGCTCAAATAGGAAGTCTTGATTTCACTAGCATTTACCTTCAAAAGTTCAGCTTCTAACCTCCCTAGCTACTGACCCATTGCCTCAATTTATAGTGCAATGGGGATCAGTTACCAGGTCCTCCTTCAAAGGGATAGAATCCTCCTTCAAAGGGATAGCTCCTCTCAACAAGGGATTAGTTCCTCCTATTATGGGATGCATGAACCACTTGGAGCGAACAATCCACGTAACAAATGCTTCTAGAAAACTCTGGAATTAACCCAAGATGAGTTTTTTAAGATAAAGATTGCGCCTTTTGACTTTTACAGGGGTACGCACCCTCCACTTTACATACAGAGCGTATAAGTACGCAGATATCCTGAACAGAAGGTGCGGGCCCGCAGGCAAAAGTGAGAGAAAGTGCGGAACCATAGTTACATTGCTTTTTTGATGTCTTTCTCTCATTTCTAAAGCTTGTTTTGAAGAGCTGAGGTTTGAGACTTGCTTAGGAAGTTGGTATAGGTGGTGATAGACCTACACCGACTGTAAATAATCAAGGTGATGATTTTTTTGTGTAACAGATTGCCCCCTAAAGTGCGAAGTCTGTAGTATATGAGGATTTTTTAATTTATCATATAGGAAGAGTGAAGTGCTTTATCATTT
>APFE030454654.1:0-21847 GCA_000404065.3 Pinus taeda | reverse complement strand
ATCGCAAGTCAATGATGAAAACTGATGTCGAAGGCGAGAAACCTGCCATTGATGCATGCAGACTTCAAGGTACTGACGATTTCTAAGTCAACTCTCTAGATAATGTGCTGATGTCGATAGAAAGTGACCCGTCGCAGGCAAACCCACAACACGAAATCATAGTTCAAGTTGAAGAAATGTTGCTGCAAGGACTGACTCAAGGATGACACAATGGATGATAGGTATTTTGCGGTTGAATGTTTTGTTTACAGACCTCTTGAACACATAACGACACAACAGATGGTTTGGTAACGATGACTCAAAGTCGACTCCCATAACCCGGCTAAAGAATGTCAATGATTTGGTCAACTGTGAGGCAAGGGATTTCCCAACCCAGGCGAATGAATAAGTGTTGTGTTCAAGAGTGGTAGTAAGGTTTTTTTTTTCTGAAGCAAAAGGATATCAAATAGGTTCATTCTTCTCATTTTTCCCCCACCATTTCTGGAAAGTACCTCTTTATTTTTTACAAGCTTGAGGAGGATAACATATGCTTGTTTGTAAGCTCATCCTTCGGATGAGTCCAACTTAGTTTTGATTTGAACCCTAAGAAGGAGTGGTCCGTTCCTGTTTGTAATGGAACAGGTCCTTTACTGTGAATTTTTAACGAGTCCAGTATAGGATAAACTCGGCGTTTTTCAATTTAGAGAGTCTGAAAAACTTAGAAGACTCCAGATTGGACTTTTTCGTAAATTTGTGTCTCCTAAGCCCGAAAAAGTATAAAATAATACCTAGGAGAACCGCTTGATCTTGCGACCAAGGATATTTTCATAATTAGTGTCTTTGACCTGAAAAGTAAAAGCGATCAAGGACACGTCGTTTTATTTCCAGTATCGAATTTGAAACGACAAAAATCCGGCAACCTTTTCTTGTTTTTACGGTCAGAAAAGGGCTATAAGGGGACCATCTTTTAATTCCGTTTTAATGAGCGTAAAGGAAACGCTCGGCAATCTTTTCATTTTTTAGGAGTCAGAAAAGGGCTTAAAAGATGACTCTGATGTTTCACTTTTTCGTAAGTTTTAACGAGTTCGAAAAAATGATAAAAATGTACTCATACGAGATCATTTTGAAAGACTTGACTTAAAACTACAAAAAAATTATGCAAAACACTAAAATAACTAACCTAAAAATAATCTCGGGATTTTCATGAGTTTAATGAGTCTTGAAAATAACCGAAATTGACTCAAGATAGGTTTCATTTTTACACAAGCTTGAAATAGAGTGAAAACTGTGCTTGATGCCCCCTAAGCATAACTGCTAGAGCGCATGCCCCCCAGCTTCATTTCATTCAACTCCAGGGATGAGATGAAGGTTCAGATACGAGATCATTTGAAAGACTTAACCTCAAACTATAAGAAAACTATGAAAAAGACTGAAATAACTAACCTAAATATACAACTTAACATCTATGAGGTCTAGTCAAACTCTCGACTCAAGTAGAGGAGGATTTGTTTCATTTTTTAACGAGGTTGACACTGGAAAAGAACTATGCTCGGATTTGGTTTTAACCTGATTCTTTTTTTAACGAGGTTGACTCAGTAACAGGAACTGTCCTCGCAAAATCCTACTTTCTACAATCTACCTACATATCCTAAAATCTAGCTGATTCATTTTTTAATGAGGTTGAATCAGTAAAAGAACTATCCTCATACCCACTGATTCATTTTTTAACGAGGTCGACACACTAAAAGGAACTTTCCTCATAACTACTCTACAATCTACCTATATAACCTATCCTTGTTTCATTTTTTAACGAGGTTGATACAAGACAAGGAACTATCCTCAAAAACCCTATTTCATTTTTTAACGAGGTTGATATAGGAAAAAACTATCCTCAAGACCCTATTTCATTTTTTAACGAGGTTGATATAGGAAAAAACTATCCTCGAGACTGATCATGGATTCCAACTAGAAGAAAGACATGTCAATGGACACACCTTGATCATGGCTTCGAAGAGGTCTTCATCAGAAAGAAGAATAGTTCTCTGGAAGGAGCACATGTCAAGGGACTCAAAAGGGATAAGAACATCGTGTTCAAATAATCCCATAGATTTTTCCATGTTAATGACCAGATCTAAACCAAAGGAAGATGAGCAAACAGTGAGAGGCTCACTTACATCGGTAACTGAAAACATGGGACCAGTTGCCACATAATTAACCCGTGGCGGGGTAGGTACCACTTTTGAATCAGGAACATTTAGGGTTGTCATATTATCGGTAGTTGAAACAAGACTAGGGAACGACAACCGGTCTACAATCACAATATTTCCATTGTGAGGGAAAGACATCACGCGAAAGAGTGTCGATACGACAACTTTCATTGCATAAACATAGTCTCGCCCAAGGAGTAAATTGAAATCCAAGGGAACTCGAACTACCATAAGATCAATATAGACAGTTTTACCTTCCAAGGTAATAGAAAAATTAGGAAGGATCCCTAAATGTTCACTAATGGTTCTGTTAAAAGCTTTCAGATTCTGCGTAATAGGCATAAGCTGAGGGGAACCCAAAGCTTTCCAAGCGGTTGAGGATAAAATACTAACAGAAGCACCTTCATCTACCTGTGTGCGATGCATGTCCCTACCACCAGCCTTGACAATGATTTGGAAAGGGATGGAGGAAGGAAGACGAGGTTCTGTCAGTCTGTTCCAATCAAAGGAAAAGACCTCAGTACTTGGAGGGGGTTCTGTAGAAATGCCCCTCGACATAGAGGAATCTGATGTAACAAAAAGAACCTGAGCGGTATGAAGTTCACTTTCTAAAGGGAAAGTGGGATCGATTGAATGTGAAATTGAATCGACCACTTGATCAACTAATGGATCATCATCCTGAGTGACATGAGTTTCACTCTCCAATGGAAAAGTGGGATCGACCGTACTTGAAATTAGATCAATCACTTCGTTAGTTGACGGTAGGTTGGGTAAAAGTTTACGGTAACCAGTTGGAAATTCTTGCTGTGGAACAGTAAGGTTTTCCAACAATTTTGAGGCTTCATCCATGTGAGGGCAAATGTGAGTTTGATGACTCCCTTTGCATAACTTACAGGGAAACCTAACTTTACCCTTTTTCCCAGGAACCTGACTATCATTGGTTGATGGATCAATGGAAAGTTGATGAGATTTTTCTGACCATTCTTCCAAGACCTTTGGAATACCAGGACAATTGATAAGGAAGTGGTCACCACAAAGCCTGCAAGGGTATTTTGGTTTATGATGCATGTTGGAGGTTTCCTCAACACCACTAACACTTACAGTTGTGGTTGGTTGGTTGACTTCCTTCTTATCTTGCTTCTTCTTCTTCTTCTTCTTCTTCCCTTTCTTCTTCTTCTTAACCTCTTGGTTACTAGCATCAAGGCTTTTACCAAGCGAAGAGGAAGAAATGGAGGAAGAAAAATTAGGCGAAGAAGGTAAAGGTTCAACAGAAGGTTGGTGATGTTGAGATGGTGAACTCTGTTGAGGTGAAGCATTCGGTTGAGGTGGAACAATTGGAGTATTTTGGGCCAACGAAGTTGAAAATAACCATATCGGTAACCCTATTGTAAATCCGGGTAATGAAAAAGTAGCCATGTAAGGAGGACCAACATTTCCAAAGTAAGGAAAAGTACTAGGATTCTCATTAGGAGGGGTTCCTAGGTTGATAAATTCCGGAACATTTGCCATTATATTCAACTTCAGTGAATTTTATTAACAATTAAAAACTAAAATTAACAATTCACAATTCACACCTAACAATTAAAATTCACAATTCACACCTATGGTCTCTAAAAGTAAAAACAAACAAATTAACACGCGCTATCAAATCTAGGAGTCAAACCACACACAAACAGTAACTTTCCGGACCGAAAACACTAGTTGGTGATGAAATCCAATGTCGCAGAATTCAGTACAGAAATGGCGGGTGGAACAGTTACCCCGGCAACCTGCTTAATGAATAGACTGGATCAAGTTCCTCCACTTTAACCGTCTCGAGTGAAGAGAACCCCCAGAAAATCCAAGTGAGTCTAGCCGACGTCTGCTCCAGGTACAGTGGGATCTTCCTGCCACCGTCAGCTTAGGAAGAATCCTAGAGAATATGGTCACTAAGGTTACCAACAGAAACAAATATACCTGGGGGAACAGTCTACGATCCGATACGCACGCAAGGGTAGAGTAGCAAGCTCAATCCCCTTGAAGGCTCCTCGACCTAAACTGAGGTTTACCAACAAGTGACCCCAGGCTCCTCGACAATGGTTAATCCGAGGTTTATCGTTTGTAATACGTGAATATCTGGCATCATTCCCAATGAGGAAGGATTGATTCCCACACTTGTTCGAACACGATCTCGTGCTTCTCCTTTAAGAGGAGCTTTCCTAGAGCATAGATGCGACAATTGGATTTCTCCTACCACAAGATAAAGCTACTTGTTTGTTTTACTATCTTGGAGAGTTAATTACTCCCTACTCCAAGATACTAGCCTAAGCTATGTTGGTGTATCAGAGCCCTAGAAACAAAAAATTTGCTAGATTGATTTTATTTTAAGTGTGATTTTTAGTGGTTTTTGATTAGGTCAAGAGGTGATGGAGATGAAACTTGTGGTGTAAAGACTCAACTCAAAATCACTACAAAAATGCACTTAAGATGATTAAATGATCTTTTCTCTTCAACGAAGTTCTAGCTAGGAAAGAGTTGGAAAATGCAAATACTTGAAAACACAAGTCTTTCTTAACAATCAAATCAAAAGAAGAGTATTCATTCCAATGCACTCAAAAATGAGGCAACTAATTATTTTCACAAGAATTTCTCTTTTCATTCAAACATTCAAATGCTACTAAAAACAAACTTTTTCAAAAGAGACCTTTCATATTTAAAAAAAAAAAAAAATTTAAAACTATAAATGCAAATCTTTGAGAAAACTATTGAATAAAGCAAACTTAAGATCTACAAACTAAGAAAACCTATTTGAAGTAAAAGCTCACAAAAAGTCTTTTTGAGGATGTTTTACTTGGTTACAAGCAAACCAAGGACCAATTTGTCCATAATCACAAATAAGTCAAGAACAACCAATTTTGTTTTCCTTTTGAAAAATGAAAATCCAAACTTTCAATCACAAGCTTTTCGAAGTTTTGTAAAGAGAAAACTCAAAGAGGATTCCTCAACAAGGGGAGATTTCATAAATGGTTAGACTCATAAGAAGGCCGGTAGACACTAAGGTGATCTGAAGTCCCTACAGCTTCTAAGCTCAGAGCCACTACACAACCAAATCGAATAACAAACCCAGCAAGCAAAACTCCTAGGAATTTCACCTAAAACCCTAATGCTAATGAAATTAAACCAAGGAAAGATTTCAACCAGTGACATGCAGGTATGGGAAGAGGATAACCACTAGAAAAACAAAATAAAACTAATTTAAGGAGCAAAACTCAAAATTTCAAAATTTTAGCAGGGTACGCAGGTTCAGAGTTTACACGGGTGCGGGTACGCTCTGTGCACAAAGTAAAAGTGCGTACAGGTACACACTGTGATACTCGTGCAGATTGCGGACTTCGACTAAAGTAATGAAAAATAAAAAACAAAGCTAAATCCACTAAGTCTACCCAAATCCACACACAACAAGCCAAAAATAGAAACAAAAAGGCAAGTTTCTCAAGTCAAAGAAAAACGAGGAAAACAATCAAGCCCCAGCGGAGTCGCCATTTTGTCACGCGGAATGAGTCGATCTTGCGGACAAGATAGACCTTCCTAGAATCTAATGAAAACCTAATGACAAACAAACCAACCAGACATTATCTTTCTCTAAATGCGCTTTATAAATAATGGCAAACAAATGTGTTTAAGGCCTACCTCATGTCCAACGCAAGTTTGGGGATGCCTTTGCTCCTTTGATCCAAGTAAGTTCCTTTGTCGCAAACATGCAAACACAAATAAGGTAAACGATTAAATAGCACCTGAATAACGAGTATTATAAAACATATTTAACATGAAATTCAAGGAGTCCATGAAAAAAATAACATGAGATACTTGTTGAGAAAAATGAGCTTGATTGTATTAATTCAAAAGGAGAAGAACCTTACAACCTTTGCCTTGACGCTATACAATCTCCTCCCAAGGTCCAACAAGAAGTCTCCTCTACTTTGACAAGCTTCACTCACTCCCCAATGAAGCCAAAAAGGTATGTGATCTCTCCTGTTAAGCTCAAATAGGAAGTCTTGATTTCACTAGCATTTACCCTCAAAAGTTCAGCTTCTAACCTCTCTACCCACTGACACAATGCCTCAATTTATAGTGCAATGGAGATCAGTTGCTAGCTCCTCCTTCAAAGGGATAGAGTCCTCCTTCAAAGGGATAGCTCCTCTCAACAAAGGATTAGTTTCTCCTCTCATGGGATGCATGAACCACTTGGAGCGAACAATCCACGTAACAAATGCTTCTGGAAAACTCTAGAATTAACCCAAGATGATTTTTTTAAGATAAAGATTGCGCCTTTTGACTTTTACAGGGGTACGCACCCTCCCCTATACATACAGAGCGTATAAGTATGCAGATATTCTGAACAGAAGGTGCGGGCCTGCAGGCAAAAGTGAGAGAAAGTGCGGAACCAGAGTTATATTGCTTTTTTGATGTCTTTCTCTCATTTCTAAAGCTTGTTTTGAAGAGATGAGGTTTGAGACTTGCTTAGGAAGCTGGCATAGGTCGTGATAGACCTACACCAACTGCAAATAATCAAGGTGACGACATTTTTGTGTAACACACCCTCCAAAGGGTCAAGATAAGTATTAGGACTTCTAAGTCAACCCGATTTTCCCTCTCTCTATCATGGTACAAGATTCCTTTACTCCTTCATAATAACATCTTTTTGTCTTATCTGCATAAATTTCCTTCTTGTAACCTCTTATTGATGACCTCCTTAAGCATCATCTTGCCATGATAGGATGATAACACCTACAAATTAATTTCATTCATGACAAGAAAACATCAATGCCAAAATCACATATTCTATCTTGTGCAAATGTTGATTGTGATGGGACAATGTGCAAGGGTTGAGGGAGAGCCCTTCTTGGGCATAGTACATAGGGCCAAGAGGAAAGGGGTGGAGAAATGGGAGCTAGGAGTATGCAGTGTGCAATGGAAAGGGAAGAATACTATAACCTAAACCCGATAATGCAATATAAATCAAAGCAGAATACTATAACCTACTTCTACTATCAATTTGTGCAAGGTTAAAGATTGAGTTGAACGATATAACTAGAAGAAGAATAATCAATTGAATAATACACATGAAAATACTTTGGGTAAAGCCTCAGCTAAAAATCCCATACTATTGTATTATCATACATGGTGGAAATACATAGGAATTATACAATGCCTTAGCTCTCACAGCTAGCCATCTCTCGATACAATCCTCACAGATGCTCACAGGAAATCTTGGCTTCTCTCCAGCCTTCATCTCTACCCTCCAAGCTCCTATTTTCTTGTGTTGTTCCTTGTGGATGATTATCCTATTACCAAGTAGATGATCAAGCCTTCAAAACTGTGCAATCCTCAAAGATGAATCATTGACTGCATGCATGAGTTTTCTCCATGAGAAAACACATGTAATTGATAGTACATTGTCCTCGAACATTAATCTCAATTGTTTCTTTTTCAGAATAGACATGCATGATTTTCTAATGAGGGAATCTTCAGTTAACTAGAGTAGAACTAGTTGAGTGCATTAATACATTAAGTGACTGTTAACTCACTATTAGTTCCTCAAACAGTTTGGAGTTAATTTAACTAGACTTAACTCAGTAAAATGAGTTAAATAATTACAACCCAAATATAAATCAATATTATCTCCTTAATTTAAAGGATAACTCTTGCATGACTTCAAAAAGACTTCTAACTTGAATTTCTCCAACTAATTAATTTAAAGTAGATTAATTAATTATTTCCAAGTATCTGTTAAGACTAAATTCGATTTTAATTCACAATTTAATTCAAGGACAAATTAAATTGGAATATTCTTGTTTCCATATCTCAACACTCCCTCTCAACAAGAAAGGGATTGCCTACCACCTTGATCCTGTCTCTATGGAACTCAAATTTACACTTTCACAATGCCTTTGTCAAAATGTCAACATCTTGCTCCTCTATCAAAATATACTGCAGCAACCTGATCCTCTCAACCTGTGAAAAGCCACGGGCAACAAATCTTGCCTTATGCTTCTCCACGCTACCATAAGCAGCTTGATTTACCTTTTAAAGTCAATGGGAACTCACAGTTGACTTGTTCTCTGGTCTTGGAACCACGTCTCAAACATTGTTACGAACTACGGACTCATACTCCTCCACCATAGCATCAACCCAAATTGGTTGTTGCACTACTTCCTCAAAGGAAGATGGCTCGGTCTCAACACATTCCCTAGCAAGGGCCATGTATCTAGTGTACCTCTCAAGTGACCTCCTCTATCTGCGCTGAGAAGATGGTGCTCCCACATTCTCTCTCACATCTTCCAAAGATCTGTCAGCTTCTTTTGTGTGCTTCCATCCATCTTTAGAAGACTCTGCTTGAGTGTATGTCTCCACTCCTAAAACCTCTGCATGTGGTTAGTCTACATCAATCTGAGGCTCCTCTTCCTTAAGAACCAACAATTCCTCCATAGCCTGTAGTTTGAGCTCCCTCTCAAGGGAAACTCTCATGGCCTTCTTCTCATTAAACTTGAGATCTCTAGGAACCACTATCCTCTAACTGGTAGGCAAGTACACCCAATAGTTGTGAGGTGTATTAGTGTACCCCACAAATATCACCAACTCTGTTGTAGGCTCAAGCTTCTTCCGTGCATCCTTTGTCACATGGAAATATACTGATGAGCCAAAGATCTTGAAGTGACCCACATCTTCTCTCTTACCGGAGAAAGCTTCCTCTGGTGTCTTCATCCCAAGTATGCAATGCGGGCTTCTATTCTACAAATAGACCACTGTGTTGCATGCCTCAGCCCCCAAGTGAAGTGGTAGGCCCTGGTCATGCAACATTGTCCATGTTGCCCCTACAATAGTTTTTTTCTTCCTCTTATCCACCCCATTCTGTTGTGGGTTATCAGGTGTCGTCAACTCTTGTTTAATTCCTTCCACTACACAGAAGTCCTTAAACTCTTGAGAGACATATCCTCCACCATTGTCGCTTCTCAAGGCCTTGATCTTCTTCCCTGACACTTTCTCAACCAAAGCTTTGAACTCACAAAAATCTGTGAAGGTTTGGTCTATCTTCTGCATGAAATAAATCCAGCATTTACGAGAATAGTAATCAATGAAAATCACATAATACCTTTTCTTTGTTGTGGATGCTGTCAAGAATGGTCCACACAAATCAGTATGAACTCACTCTAAGATAGCCTCTACTCGACTGTCTCTACCATGGGAGGAAGACTTTGTGTACTTTCCCAAGGTACAACCTTCACACGCGTCAACTTGCTCAAGTTTACCTTTGGAAAGTCTTGTAGATATCTGTTGCAATATCTTCAAAGCCCCATGATGCAAATGGCCCACCACCTATGCCACAACTCATCAATGTCTTCTCTTTGCACCAATTCTACTTTCGTACTCAATGTTGCATAATCATCTACCTCTAGTTTATAGAGATTCTTCACCTGAATCCCTATCTGGTGGCCAGGGTGCAGGTGCTAATGACAAACGTTCAAAACTAGAAATAGTTTCCTCTAATTCAGGCTGAATCTCTTGTTGAATTTCCTACAGAGTATCAGTCATCTACCTCTAAAGTTATCTATTCTTCTAAATCAGTAGAATTTCTTAATTTCCCCCAACAAAAAGTGCCTTATGAGTCTTTCAAACATCGCAAATCACAATCGCCAGTTCCTCAGGGCAAGGTTTACTTACTTATGACTGATGCGATGCAAGATTGATCTAACGGTCAACAGTCTTAGTGATCCAACTGTCACTGTGACATCACTTGGAGATTTGTGTGATGATTATCAGGCCTCACAGATCCGATGAGAATTTTAAATGATCAATCTATAATTGTTCGGGTCTGGCTTTTACCACATGCTTATTTATTTTGAACAGAGCCAATGGGGTTTATAAATCCTCAATTTATAAAAGTTCGGGACCAGTAATTAGTTTAACATCTACTCGCGAGACTTCTATTAACCCATGAGTTATCACCAGGGCAACCCCTGTTATTCGCTGAAACGTAAGGCATTGAAAATAAAATCAATGGCTAAGGATGAGTGCAACCCTTCAAGCCCGATCAAGGAACCCGTACGCTTCCAAACCCCACAGTTGCTAATACACGGTGAAAAGTAATTGAATGCAGTCACATGGTACTCTAAGTTTTCAATACTTAAACTAGAAATTCAATAACCCACAGTGATATTACAGAGGGATGCAACACCTCCGGAACTGACCAATATACATGGAAAGACATAGAGATAGATTTTCTGCAACTAAATATTTTATGGAAAAACAAGCCGAATTAGTCAAAATCCCCTTATTATGTTCTGGAACTTACATAAGTACTAGTTTATCTAACAACTAGATCCTAAATCAAAGGATTGAACTAACTAATTCAAATCTAACTAATTGAATTTATTACATGATAATCTAAATCCTAGATTTTAATCTAAATCCTATCTAGAAAGCTATGTAAATTGACAGCTAAAGGACCCCACTCCTCTGCTTGTAAAGTTTTTTTGTATTTTTGGAATAATATGAAGCCTTTTGTCTTTAAGCCTCATGCTCCTGCATCAGACTCCTAAGGACAAAATTCTTTATGGGCCCCTGTCCATGAGCTCTTCTACATAATTGCCCAATTTTTGTAGCATGGCATTTGTCACCCAAGTAGCTTCAGCAATTGGTTGATCTATCCACTTGACCAAATACTGAAAATACTCCGGTCCCCTTGTCTTCTTCAACAATTTCTTGTCCAAAATCCTCTCTGGCTGCAATTCCTTTGTTGTAGGTAACTATTTTACCCAATTAATTTATTTTTTCTATTGGTCTTCTGTTGTGTCATCTGCGTTTTCACCTTCATACTTGTACAAATCAACAACATTGAAAATTGGAGATATTCCAATATCAGGGGGTAATTGAATTTCATATGCATTTGCAGAAAATTTCCTCAATACTCTGCATGGTCCAATTTTCTTGAACTTTAACTTGTTATACTCTCTTTTGGAAATCTTTCCTTCCTTAAGTGTGCTAAAACCAAATCTCCAACTTCAAAGTTAACTTCCCTCCTTCTCAAGTCTACTTTTCTCTTGTACTTTATGTTGTTGTCCTATAACTGTTGTTTTACCAGTTCATGTATTGTTTGCATCTCTGAAGCAAAATATTCCCCCTCAACACTTCTCATCTTAGATTTTTCCCAGGTTTCTTAATTCAAACAATCCTCTTGGGTGCATTCCATAAACTATATGGAATGGACTTTGCCATGTACTCCTGTTAGGAGAGTCATTATATGCATATTCAGCCTGTGCTAATACTTGATCCAATTGTTTTCGATGTTCACCTGTAAGACTTCTTAGAAGATTACCCAAGATTATGTTTACAACTTCAGTCTGTCAATCTGTCTGAGGATGATAAGCTGAACTGAAACTCTGTTTAGTTCCAAGCTTCTTCTGTAATGTCCTCCAAAAATGTCCAACAAATTTGGAGTCTCTGTCTGAAACAATACTCTTAGGTAACCCAAGAAATCTTACAATCTCTTTAAAAAAAATAGATTAGCAATGTGAGTAGCATCAATGGTTTTTATAACATGGAATAAAATGTGACATTTTTTAAAATCTGTCAACTAAAACATAAATTGAATCATTTCCTCTTTGAGTCTTTGCTAAGCCCAAAACAAAATCCATGCTTACCATATCCCAAGGTCTATTTGGGATAGGTAATGGAACATACAACCTTGTGTTTTGGTTTCTTCCTTTTGAATACTGACAAACTTTACAATTTTTCACATACTTTTCCACTTCAGTCCTCAACTTCGGCCATAAATAAAACTTGTTCAACTACTCATAAGTATTTTCTACACCAAAATGTCCTGCAAGCCCACCATTATGTTTCTCCTTGATTAAATTTTCCCACATAGAAAAACTTGGTATGCACAACTGATTTCTTTTAAACAACAACCCATCTTGCAAGGAATAAACAAGCCACTTACTTTTGTCTAACAAAACAGGATTTTTACAAGCTTCAAATGCCTCTTTAAAATCTAAGTTTTTTTCATACAATTCCTTAAGAAAATCAAAACCCGACACTTGAATTTGACTTTCTTGAAGTAGTATGTTTCTTCTACTTAAGGCATCTACTACTTTATTTGATTGGCTATTTATATGCTTCAAGACAATTAAAACCTTGAAGATACTCCACCCATTTGGCATGTTTTTTATTAAGCTTTGGCTAGTGCATAATGTACTGCAATGCATGGTTGTCTGAATAAAGTATAAACTCTTCAGACATCAGGTAATTTCTCCACTTCTTCAATGGCTGCATAACTGCATAAAATTCCTTATCATAAGAAGAATATTTCTTATTTGATTCATTTAGTTTCTCATGGAAAGAAGCTACAAGTTTGTCCTCCTAACTTAAAACACCTCCAATGGCTTCTCCACTAGCATCACATTTCACTTGGAAAGGTTTATTAAAATCAAGCAAAATCAAAATAAGTTTTTCAATGATCTTTCTTTTCAACAACTGAAAGTTCCTTTCTGCTTCAACAGTCCATTGAAATGGTTTTCTATCTTTCTTTATAGTGTCGATAATAGAAGAATTGATATTACTCAAGTTTCTTATGAATTTTCTATAAAAACTAGCAAGACCATGAAAATTTCTTACCTCAAAAACACTTTTTGGGGAAGGCCACTCTATGATTGCCTTGATCTTCTCTGGATCCATCTTTAATCCATCAGCAGAAACAACAAAACCCAAGTACACCAATTATTCCTTCATGAATGAACACTTCTTTAAGTTTAACAGTAAGTTCTCTTGTTGCAACCTTTGTAAGACATAATTCAAGTGTCTCATGTGTTCCTCCTTAGACCCAATGTAAACTAATATATCGTCTAGAAATATTATTACAAATTTACAAACAACTTCCTTCAAAACTTCATTCGTAAGCCTTCAATACCATCTAATAAGCCTCTTTTACTATTTTAGGAGACAGTACACTTACCTCATGTTGGATGTCCATTCTAAGACCATTTTAATATCTGGAAACCTTCTCATCTATATCTTGGATTTGTCCTGCTCTTATAGTCACTTTGTATAATTCTTCTCTATATTCCTCTACTGTCATAGAGCTTTGTCTAAGATTCTACATCTATCTAAATAATGTTTGTTGATAGTCACTTGGCAGAAACTTACTTTTCAGTTTTGACGCGATTCTGTTCCAATTCTTAATTTGTTGTTTGCCAAGTCTTCTTCTTTCTACCTGCACTCCATCCCACCAAAGTGTTGCATATCCTTTCAACTTTGTGACAACAAACTTTACCTTCTTTTCATCCTTTGTTTTTTCATAATTCAAGAATTTCTCCATGCCATTAATCTAGTCTATCAGCTCCTCAGGATTTAATCCTCTTGCATAAATTTAAACCTCAGTTTTGGGTCTAGATTTGGATCTCAACACTAACTTAAAGAATCTCATCTCAGGAGTAACTTCTATAGGTTCCTCCTTTTCTGCAGCTTCAGCTTCAAGATCACTGACATCTCCAACATCTGCATCTCTCCCTATTTCCATTGCTTCTAATCTAGCTTGCATATGTTGCATAGCTTCCATCACTTCATCATTTGCAACAGGTCTTCCTCTTCTACCACATCCTCTTCCAACTCTGAAAGCCATGGTGGATTTCTTTCTCTAACCCTTGACATCCTGTTTAGTGTCTTTAAGCTACTCTCATACCACAAATGGTGGCTAGGGTGTAGGTGATAATGAAAAAAGTTCAAAACCGGAAACAATTTCCTCTAATTCAGGCTGAATCTCTTCTTGAATTTCTTGCAAAGTATCAGTCATCTACCTCTAAATTTATCTATTCCACTAAATTAGCAGAACTTCTTAATTTCCCCCAACAACAAGTGCCTTATAAGTCTTTAAAACATCACAAATCGTAATCGCTTGTTCCTCAGGGCAAGGTTTACTTACTTATGACCAATGCGATGCGTGATTGATCTAACAGTCAGCAATGTTAGTGATCCAATGGTCACTGTGACATCACTCGTAGATCTTCTCGATGATTATCTTGCCTCACGAACCTAATGAGAATTTTATGTGATCAATCTATAATTGTTTGGGTCCAACTTTTACCGTGTGCTTATTTATTTTGGATGGAGTCGATGGGGTTTATAAATCCTCAATTTATATAAGTTCAGGTACGGTAATTAGATTAAGATTTGTTCATTTGTTACACCCAATATCCATTAGATAATAGTGGCCATTAGATCCTCCGGCTCACAGGACTTCTATTAACCAAAGAGTTAACACCAGGACAACCCCCTTGTTGACTGAACGTAAGGCGTTGAAAATAAAATCAATGGTTAAGGATGAGTGCAGCCCTTCAAGCCCAATCAAGGAACCCGTATGCTTCCAAACCTTGTAGTTGCTAATACACGACGAAAAGTAATTAAATGCAATCACATAGTACTCTAAGTTTTTAGGAATTAAACTGGAAATTCAATAACCAACAGTGATATTACAGAGGGATACAACACCTTTGGGATTGACCAATATACATGGAATGACATAGAGATAGATTTCCTACAACTAAATCTTATATGGAAAAACAAGTCGAATCAGTCAAAATCCCCTTATTATGATCTACAAATTACATAAGTACTGGTTTATCTAACAACCAAATCCTAATTCAAAGGATCAGACTAACTAATCCTATCTAATCTACATGATATTCTCCTCAAGAATCTCCACTACATCTAAATACTTGAATTTATTACATGGTAATCTAAATCCTAGATTCTAGTCTAAATCCTATCTAGAAAGCTTTGTAAACTGACAGCTAAAGGACCCCACTGCTTTTCTTGTAAACTTTTTTTTATATTTTTGGAATAATATGAAGCCTTTTGTCATTAAGCCTCATGCTCATGCATCACTATCCTCTTTGTCTGACCCATGTCTATGTGTCTTAGGAACACCTTTCCTTCACTGAAGACAACATCGTAGCCTTTTTCCTCCAACATCACAACTAATACTAAGTTCTTCTTCAGTCCAGGCACATACATCACATCTTTCAAGGTGAGAGGAGCTCCATGCTCCCTCTGAAAAGAAACTGAGCCCACTGCTGAAACACTATACCTTCCATCATCACCCATCTCTATGCGCATCTTGAGGTCTTTCTCCTCCAAGGCACTGAATAAATTTTTATCACCGGTCATGTGGAATGAGGTTCCACTGTCAAGATACCAGACACAACCCATCATTGATGGCACCATGCATGCGATGAGGGTAAATTCCATTTCGAACTAAGAGGCTAATGCCTCACCTTATAATCCTTCTGAGGATCCCTTCTTAGACTTCTTCAATGGGGAATTAGTCACATAATGTCCCATCTTGTGAAAATTAAAGAATCTTACTTTAGACATGTCACCCTTCTTCCCTCCATGAGAAGAATTCGATTTGAAATGGGTATCCTTCCCCTTCCCTTTCCTTGCCTTACTTGCCCAGGTCAGGTTTTCTTCATCATCATTCTTGGATGAAGAACCATCTCGTGTGCTCCTCTTGATCTCCTCCTGCATAAGATCCGACCATAGTCGTTCCCAATCTGAGAATTTCTCCCTTCCATTCATAGAGTCCTGGTAGCTATTCCAACTCTTTGGAAGGCCAAGGAGAGAAAGGCTCACCATATCATCATCGGTAGTATTTATTCCCACACTGCCAAGCTCATCTCTGCATGTGGTGAGCTTGTTCAGATATGTGGAAATAGTATCGCCCTTCTCCATCTTGATTCTTCGAAGCTTATCCTTCACTGCCAATTTCCTCTGGTCGCTACTATTCTCGTAGAGGTCCTTCAATGTCTCCCACATTGAAAATGAAGTATCCTTCCCATGGAGACTCAAGACAATATGGTCTCGAACTCCGTCAAGGATGATCCATCTCGCCTTCGCCACACACTTCTTCCACATAGCCAACTCTTGTGCATTAGTTGAAGCTGACTTTGGGATTTCTTAATCAATGAATTCCTTCAAGCCATTGTCTTCTAATACAACCTCCATTCTATCTTTCCATGCTATGAAATTCGAGCTACCTTCCAAGGCATACTCGAGTCTCAAGCCATAGAACGTCATTGGCCAACCTTTAAGTATGATATGAATTTGATTTACACCTGCAACCCTGAACTTCAAACTTCAAATTCTCTTCTCAATATACTGTTCACAACTCTCATACCATGTAGAAAATCTGATGGGGTTAACCCAATAATGAAATATAAAATCAAAGCATAATATTATAACCTACTTCTACTATCATTTTGCAAAAGCTTAAAGATCAAGCTGAATAATGTAACCAGAAGAAGAAGAATCAATGGCACAATACACATGAAAATACTTTAGGGAAAGCCTCAGCTAAAAACCCCACACTATTGTATTATCATACATGGTGGAAATACAAAGGAATTATACAAAGCCTTAGTTCTCACAGCTAGCTAGCTCTCAGTACAATCCTCACAAATGCTCACAGGCAATCTTGACTTCTCTCCAAACTTTGTCTCTGCCCTCCAAGCTCCTATTTTCTTGCGTTGTTCCTTGTGGATGATTATCCTATTACCAGTTGGATGATAAGGCCTTCAAAATTACGCAATCCTCAAAGATGAATCCTTGACTATATGCGTGCGTTTTCTCCATGAGAAACACATGCAACTAATAGTACACTATCCTTGAACATTAATCTCAACTGGGTCTTTCTCAAAATAAACATGCATGAGTTTCTGATGAGGAAAACTTCAGCTAACTAGAGTAGCACTAGTTGAGTGCATTAATGCATCAACTAACTGTTAACTCACTATTAGCTCCTTAAACAGCTTGGAGCTAATTTAACTGGACTTAACTCAGTAAACTGAGTTAACTAATTACAACTCAAATATAACTCAATCTTATCTCCTTAATTTAAGGGATAACTCTTGCGTGACTTCAGAAAGACTTCTAACTTGAATTTCTCCAACTAATTCATTTAAATTAACTTAATTAATTATTTCCAAGTAATTGTTAAGACTAAATTCAATTTTAATTGACAATTTAATTCAATGACAAATTAAATTGGAATATTCTTGTTTCCATATTTCAACAAGAAGAGACATATTTGTGCACAGTGCATAAGTTTTGGAGGCAGATATGACATGCTTGCTCACTAGGAATGCACAATGCATAGTGCTTAATGAAGAGGATCCAAGTATTGTGTAGGTGAGAACTGCAAAGGGTGAAGGATGGTACTAATTTCCATTAAAAGTATGTAGTGTAGTGGAGGAAAGGTTGTTCAAGGCATTGCACAAAGGGGAAGTGTAGGCAACAAGGGTCGGATGAATGTGGTCTGAGAATGGAGGGAAAGTGCATGCAATAAGTGTTGGATGAATATGGTTTGGGAATGCATAGTGTGCAGTGAAGGGACTGTCCTTAGGCTGTGCACAATGTGCAAGTTCAAAATACAAAGATCTCATCACTAAGGCTTAAGAGTGTGCAGTGTTCTCATCACATGGATGTAAGTTCCTTGTGCAAGAGGAGAGGACAAGGAAGAATCCCAAAATTGACTAAGTGTAGGATTAGTGGGATGACAAGAAAGAGAGAGCATAAAAATAGGTCCTGGACATGATAATACGCACATGTACCATCACGTTCACAACAAGGATATGCACAATACTCAAAACCAACATATATACATCAAAACGACATAAAGTGACACTAATTTCCAAGCACAACAGTTAAGGTGCAATTCGTCACAACACAAGTGCTGATTGCAATCAAGAAGTGTGCTACGCGATGGGAGTGTGTCTAGTACATGTTCTTATGATAGACAAGATCAACTAGCGCAAGTGTTTGTTGGAGTTTCCTCTAGAAGGTGTGCTAAGATTCTCTTTACAATATATGAGAAAGCAACCAGAAGCAACACATGTAAGAGAAAAAGTGACACATGCGGCAAAAAAAAAAAAGCACAATGACACATGCAAGAATGAAAGTGAAGTGGAACTTTACATATATAGGGCAAGAAAAATGACACATGTGAAAGAAAAATAAAGTAGAAATTACAATCGAGAGACTCACCCAAATGATGACACCTTTGCAACCAAGAGTCAAGGATGCTCCTTGTGCTCTTGAAGTGCAGAGACCTCAAAAGTTAAAGATAAGTGTGAAATGAGCTCTAAGTTGGACTCTTTATACATGGAAGGAAGACATGCAATTAGGGTCAATGTTTGTGAGTGTGATCAATGCATACCGGGAAACTAGGAGTCAAGAGTGAGTTGACCTCTTCTAGAAGAGTGACAATGTTGACTCGGGAGATTGTGCAGTGACTATCATCAAGGATTGCACAGTCACTAAGAGTAAGGATTATGTAGTCACTGTAAGCAAGGATTGCATAGTCACTGTGAGCAAGGATTGTGTAGTCATTGTCAGTAAGGATTTTGCAGTGACTATGATCAAGGATTGTGCAGTCATTGTGGGAAAAAATTGTGTAATGATTATCTCTAGGAACTGCATAATGATTGTCAACAAGGGGTGCACTTACTTGATTTCCAGTTGTGCACACTTGATTAGCAGTCTGGAAGTGTGATTTTCCTAGACGAAAGCAGTGTGCTTCACTATCTTGAGCAAGTGCACGAGGCCTACTTGGAAGAGATGCGGAAGAGCTAGGCATGTGAAAGCAAGTAATTTCAACACTTGGGTTTCCTTAAGGAAGATTGGAACACTTAAACAACATAACTAAGCATGACATTAATAGGTTGAAATGAAAAATGACATGATCATAAAGAGGCTCCAAAAGTTTGAAGATAAGTAAAATTTTAATGGGGATTTTAGTAGCTACAACATCTTCATATCTTCCGTGATAATTAAACGTCACAACCAACATGCACATAAAATAACTAGCACATCAGTCACATTGAGCACTACTACATTTACAAATCAGAATCGTACCATTCTTCAACACTATTCCATGCACTTAATACTTCTCTACTTAGAACATTGAATATTATCATCTTCCCATGCGGATAAAGGCAATGCAACTCTGAAATGGTGGAATTCCATCACGTGGAAAATTTACTCATTTTACCATCAAAACTTATTTCGTCAACGAAAAAACTTATAGATTCCATTCTCTGCAGTGTTACTAATATTATTAATAAAACTTATCTATCCAAAATGGAAGCTTATCCCATCATACATCCGTTCTCGATTCCCACCTAACTTTACATAAATTTCTTACAAAACTCGTTTTCATCGCGGCTTTATCTATCAAAATATCCATAAAGAATGCCATTAACATCATGATTAATCTTCCTTTTGACATTACCACTCTCGTTAGAATTGGCTTCCAATCCACTTTATTTTCCACTTTATTTTTTCTTAATAATAAAATATATTAAATAAATTATATATATATATAAATAAAGGTCTAAATAAAAACATTGGTTTAAAACATTTTAGTATTAATAGAAAAAAACAAATTAAAATGTAACCAGACTCTCGAAGTAATCATTAATCAAATTAAAATTATTAAAAGAATTTAATATTTTAGATTGCAGATTACTGTGGTGGGATTTTTGACTGAGGTTCGGATTTTCCACAGTTTCCATATTTTGTTGTCGACGTTTCGAGTCTGAAACTAGACTCATCATCAGGACAAATTGTGAGGAGAAAAGAAGCAATTTGGCAGGTATAAATATGATACTTGCAGAAAGTGAAGCCAAATGGCCGACTCTTTGTTTTCTTAATTATAATCTAATTATTATTATTGATATTTAAGTCCTATGTTTTCATAATTTAATCCTAATTTGTTATTCAGATTTTTATATTAATAGTTAATATTTTTTTATTTTATTGATATGCATCATTATTTAAATTATTGTATATTAATTAATGCTTATGAAATATTTTGTTTATAGGATTATGTTTTTATTTCTTAAATAGGCTACCTCCTATAATCTTAATGACTAAATTGTTATTCAATTTTTATATTAATATTAATAGTTTAATACCTTTATTTTATTATTATGCATTATTCTTTGAATTCTTGTTTGTTAAATAATGATTATGTAATTTTTATTGATATATGTTTATGCTTCTTATTCAAATGATTAAATAGGATTTTATATTGTTAAGAAGGTATGTTAATTGCTTTTATTCTTAGATAAATGTTTTGATTATTGATGTTCATACTTATTTGTTAACCTTAGTTCATTAATGATAGTATTATTCTTATGGTCATTAATATTAATGTTTTTTTAAGCTATTCAATTCCTTATTATGATTTGTTCATATTTATTATTTGCTATTAATATTTATTGATAGTGCACTAATTTAGAATTTTAAAGCTATTAATTATTGATGTTCCTACCTATATGCTAATCTTAGTTCATTAGAGATAGTATTATTCCTATTGCTATAACTATTATTGTTTTTTAATGCTATATTATTCCTTATTATGTTTTTGCTCATATGGTTGCTTATCCATATTACTATTTAAGTTATAAATTAAGATATTTCTTATTGTTCCTATCTATACAATTATCACTTGTTATCTATTATAAATGATATTAATTCCTATTCGATGCTGATTATGCTATCTATTATTACTAATTTATATTAATCATGTTATGCTTCTATTATTTATATACTCCTCTAGTTAACTTTTAATGCTTTCATTATAATAGTGTTTTTATATATTGTTCCTAAAAGATCTATTTGATTTTAAGAGGGTTATTCTTATTCTTTTATTATAATATTTAATAGGATTCTTTTTTTACCTGAACTTCTTCTAGCTTAGGTATCTAAGGGGCAGCATGTTAATTTTATTATTATTAAGACAGGCTTAAGAATTTTTAACAATGTTATTAAGATTATTAGCGGGGGTTAGCAAGGGGTTCCAATTTTTGCTAATTTCCATGCCACCGTCCCTATTAAGGTTTTTAGGATGTTTAATGATTTCAATGGCCTCTCTAACCTTACGCTTGAATTGGTGCTCTTCATTGGCAATGACTTTGGTGTCTTCTAGGCAGATATGATGATTAGTTTTACCTACATGCTCTGCCAGGGCTGATGTTCGGGTTCTTTCAAGACGAATATCTGCAATATGCTCTTTGAGTCTAATTTTAACAGATCTACCAGTTTCTCCTATGTATTGATCTCCACAAGAACAATTGATGATGTAAACTCCTTTTTGCTGAAGTTGCTCTTGGTTGTCCTTAACAGATCTCATTCTTTGCTTGATAGTAGAAAAATCTGAATAACAAATTAGGATTAAATTATGAAAGCAGAGGACTTAAATATCATTATTAACTATTAATATAAAAATCTGAATAACAAATTAGGATTAAATTATGAAAGCAGAGGACTTAAATATCATTATTAACTATTAATATAAAAATCTGAATAACAAATTAGGATTAAATTATGAAAGCAGAGGACTTAAATATCAATAATAATAATTAGATTATAATTAAGAAAACAAAGAGTCGGCCATTTGGCTTCACTTTCTGCAAGTATCATATTTATACCTGCCAAATTGCTTCTTTTCTCCTCACAATTTGTCCTGATGATGAGTCTAGTTTCAGACTCGAAACGTCGACAACAAAATATGGAAACTGTGGAAAATCCGAACCTCAGTCAAGAATTTAATATCTTATCTTAACTAT